>APFE031354313.1:82715-111887 GCA_000404065.3 Pinus taeda | reverse complement strand
CCTCTAGTGCATCAGATATTTTCATTTCAAAATGGTTAATGCCCTACACGTTAATGGCCCAACACTAAATATGTGTGCACCTTTATAGCACCCATTGTGCATGTCCATTCCAAGTGCAAAAAATGCATGCATTTTTTGGCACTAAGAATTGGTACACATTCCTATAGCTAGTGACTTTGACACATGGAAATTTTTTTAGGTGGATTTGTGGGGGAGGGCCAAGGGGGGCGAGAGAGACAATAGGTTGTAGGGAATAATTAATTGGTGGGAAATGGTTGATGTTGCTTTTGGGAAGGTGGGGAGGGTGAGAGAGGGAGGTGTTATAGGCCATTTGTCACATCTAGTCAATAGGCCTACAAACTAGATCAATCAACATCCATGAATGCCTTGTTATCATCCCTACATAAAGCCCTAAGCATGAATCTCCTAAATCCCTGAGTTTATGACCTTGGCTACTTCATTTCAGTGATTTTAAGGCCCAATGCAGCTTGGTCCTTTATGGACCTACGTTCAACAATAGGTTGCTCAGTTATGCACCTACTCTAATTAGAAGTAGGTTATCCCTTGTTGGGGATGCGTTGATTCTAGAAATTTAGGAAAATTAAAAATAATCTGAAAGTTTCCTCTTCTAGAAGCTTCAAAGAGTATTACAACCATTTACCTTGGATAATAACTTTGAATCCTACTTGATCCTACCTTGGATATTTCACCTCTTATCCTTTGAACTCATCCTCCCATAAAGAGTGTATCTCAACCCTACATTGGTAAATGGACAAGAATTCCTTAACTATCATCCTCTTCTATATATTTATTGCCATCCACAAGCTAGGGGTTGGCTTTTGGAGACTAATCATACCCTTATTTTGTTACGTTTATCATAAGAGAGTTATCATTCCTGTGCATTAAGGTGGCTTTAAGGTGTACATTGTGGCAAGGAAGGACAAGTCAACTTGGGAGGATCTCTACAAGATCATCTTCAACTTTTTCTTGTAAACTCTCTCCCTTTCATGTTAATACAAAGAGTATACCATTTTTCTACATGTGTTATGTTATTATTATGTACATGTGTTTCAATGCTATGTTGATCCATTGAAATAATGATTGGAAAATACTACATAGATGTTGTAAATCTTTAGATTGTGTTGTTTGTTTGTGTAGGTTCTAATTATAGCTATCAATGCTATGGTTGGAGCTAACAAGACAAGAAGAGAGAAGAGCTTGCGATAGATCACAAGTAAGCATATTTCTATTATCTAATTATTCTAAGGAAAACTTTATATTCTTTGATTTATATTGTTCTAGACCATGGCACTAAGTCTAGGGAAGATACTTATGCCTGCACTCGTAGATTCTATATAAAAAATTGGTGACCATACGAGGGAACCAATCAAAATAAGAAGGGGGGAAACCAAGCAACCATTTCTACCCATGCAACTAGTATGGAGGAACCTTCCAATCAACCTTGCAAAGTTAAATTCCCTTGCAAGTTATGTAAGGGTGACCACCTTTTTAGAGATTGCCCTAGTATTCCACAGATATTAGAAGTATGGTCCATAGGCTCACATCAACCTTTGTCAACAAACTCTGAAGATCATGTTAGTGACAAACCATCAACTAGAAATAGTAAGGTCCCTGGGAAAAAGGGTAAAGTCAAGTTTCCCTATAAGTTATGTGAAGGGAATCATCATATTCACCTTTGTCCATATATAGATGAAGCCTTAAAAGTGTTGGAAAACCTTATATCTTCTCAGCCACGAATTCCAACTAGTTATAAGAATATTTATCCTAATCCTCCACTAGTTGATGAAGTAATCGATTAGAATCTAAATCCAGCCAATCCCACTCTCTCTGAATGTTAATCCCATGAGTTTATTTCTGATCAAATATTGGTTGAGAAAATAGTTGACTTGACACCACCTTCAGTTGATCGTACCTTTCCCATAGAGAGTGAAATTTGTACTGCTCATGTTCTTCTCGTTTCTTCAGATTCCAATGAACTGAGGGAAAATCCTCCCATTCCAACAACATAGGGGGACAATCCTCATGTTCCCATGGCACACAGGGGAAATCCTCTCATTCCTATAGCATAGGGGAGAGGTTCTCCCATTCCCATAGCACAAGGGGGGAGTTATCTGGTTCCTACGACACCCCCTCCAAGTAGTATGATCACTTCATTTGATTGGAGTCAACTAGGAAGCTATTTTCTTCCTCCTTACATGCCCTTCCAGATTATGGTACAAACTTATAATATGTGTGTACTTGGAAATGTCATAGATGAATGCACATATGTTAGTATCATATCGTCAACTACTTGGCGAGCTTTCAATTCTCCATAGCTTGTGCCATTACCCAGAATTTGTTGGCTTTTAGCAAAGGAACCAATTAACCATTAGGGATCCTTCCTTAGTTGTCTATTACTTTGGGAGGAAATAATGTCTACAAACATGTGATGGTATTCCAAGGCCCTTTAGATTTTCATTTCCTCCTTTGTCATGACTATGTTTATGACATGCGAGATCGTGTCTCTTCACTCTTTCGTGTGATGTGTTTCTTGCATGAAGGAAGAATTGTGACCATTGACCAACTTTCATTCATTAGTCCTAATTTGACTCCCAATGAACCAGATTCCCTAAAAGGTCTTAATATGCAAGTGGCATCTCCCTTTCCATAGGTTAATTATGTGCCAACTTGTTCCATGCCCACATCAATTGATGATCTAGTAGGTGATATAGTGCATCATTTATTGGGGACATTAGAGTTTGATATTTCGATTAGATGCTTTGAAACCTTCCATAGAATTGTTATTGGATATGATGAGAACCTCTTGGAAGCCATCGCCTCCTGGAGGTCATGATTATATTCCTAGAGCATAGTTCCTTTTCTTATGTCAAGCTCATTAAAAAATGAAACAAATGTCCTTCCACTTTGATTCTTTGATTAGATCATGAAAATTCCCAGATGATTCTTTCACTTGATCTTGTAAATGAACCTTCATTCCATCCACCTAATAGTAACCAGTAGTCTACTTAGGTGAATGAAATGCAACTTGGGGGGAATGTGCTTAAAATTGAGTCATTATATTGGGGGCATGAAAACATATTTCAAGCATATTTTTTCTCTTTTTAAAGCTTGTGTAAGAATGAAACCACTCTCAAGATTAGGTTTTCTCATGTTTGAAGCCTATGAAAAAATGAAACCATCTTTTAGTATTCTCAAGCATTGTTTCCACATGTTACAAGCTTGTGTAAAAATGAAACCGTTTTCATCCTACTTCTCATGATTTACATTTTTATCAGCTTGATTTTATCAGATTAGCCTTGGTTTTCTCTTTCCATCATCACCATTTGTTTTGCCAATCATATGCTTTCACTTGATTGCTTTACCCTTTCCCGAGGAACGGTTGTGATGAGTAGTATTATTAGCTAGCCTCTTGACCTCTACGTGTTTTGAGTAGTTCCATCATGACCAAAACCAATCAGTACCCTTTATAGCACTTGTTCCTCCAGAAAGAGTCCACTTTCAACTATTTTAAGACTCCCAAAACTTGAAAATATTTCCGAGCACTTGTCTTTTCGAACTTATTAAAGTAAATGAAAATATGTCTACTCAGTAGAATTTTAACCTTTTTCTGGACTAAAATAGACTATTTAAGAAAAAGGAATACCTTAGTTGAACATAGATAAGAGATTCTCCTGAAGTTTTCTGCCTTTTGAGACTCAAGACACTATTTATGGAAAGGAATCCTTGGAGTTTTATTTTTCACCTCCTTTTAAAGCTCTCTAAACATGAAAATGAAGTTGAGTTACACCTTTGATGGACTTGTAAAAAAATTAAACAATGATGGACTCGTCAAACATGAAAGGATTGAACCACTCCTTATCAAGGTTCGTTAAACATACTCAGAGGGATTCATCCAAAGGATGAACTTATAGATCAAGCATATGTTATCCTCCTCAAGCTTGTTAAAAAATAAATAGGTACTAGCCAGCAATGGTTGGGAAATTCGTGAAATGGGATATTTCAATTCTTTTAAAGCCCGGTGCACCCTAACCCTTTAGGGACCTGCGTTCAACAACTGGTTGTTCAGTCATACACCTACTCTATTGAGCATCAGGTTGTCCCTTGTTGGGCGTGCACTGATTCTAGAAATTCTAGAAAAATAAAAAGAATCTCAAAGATTCCTCTTACAGAAGCTTCTAGGAGTTGTTACAACCATTTACATTGGATAAGAACTTTGAATCCTATTTGGTCCTATCTGATCATACCTTGGATATTTCACCCCTTATCCCTTGAGCTCATCCTCCCATCAAGAGAGAATCTTAAGCTTATATTCGTAAATGGATAAGAATTCCTTAACTATCATTCTCTCCTATATATTTAATACCATCCATAAGCTAGGGCTTGGGATTTGGGGACAAATCATACCCTTATGTTGTTGCTTTAATCATAAGAGAGTTATCATTCCCATGCATTAGGGTGGCTTTGAGGTGTTCATTGTGGCAAGGAAGTACAAGTAAACTTGGGAGGATATCTACAAGGTCAGCTTCCACTTTTGGTTCTAAACTCTCTCCCTCTCATATTAATACAAAGTGTGTGTTATTTTCCTACATGTGTTACGTTATGCTTATGCACATGTGTGTTATAGACATTTTTGGGCACTGCACCCCAATGATAAATGTCCATAAACTGAGGGCTCCTAAGCCCCTAAAAGTGTTGCTTCACTTCCTTAAGGAACAAGGTCAACTGATTACATCATCTCCCAGAAGTTCTCCACTAAAACTGCTCAGAAATGGTCAAAACTGGACCATACTGAATACCCAGTGCAGAGGGTGCGATACATATCACCTTCCCAGTGTAAAGGGTGCGATGCATACTGAATGGCTCCTCTGTAGGGTGCGATGGTCGAGAATGGACAAATGGCAAAGACAATTTGCGAGGTGGAAGATCATGGAATCTTCCAGAAGCTTCCCCTCTAACACTTGCCTCTCTGTTTTCGACCAGGGATGAGTAAGAGATCATTAGTCTCTAAGTGGAATCAAGAAATATCAGAGAGAGGACACTAATCAATACCCCAGAAGATGACTCACCCCCCTACAATCATCTATATATGGATCCCTCATCACAGAGTTCCGGAGGCTGGTATCTTGTATGTTGTAGAGAAGTGTTGTTGGTTTTTTGGTGAAACTTCATAGCGTTGGGTGATCTAAGCTTTACTTGAGGTGAAGAAGGGCTTTCTTGCTGGAGGATGATGCTGGGTCAGAACAATTGGTTGTAATCCTCTTGCTTTTCTTGATATTAATAAAGTTATTCAAGTTTTCTCCATATTCTGTATGTTGATTTATATATGCATTTGTAGGCTTAACACATATCTGGCCTGTGTTATTTATGAATAGATCTCTATTCCTCGATAGTAGTATGTTGCTTTGATCCACAGGTGCTCTTTGAAGTGGGGCAGACGAAGAAGAAGTGGCAAAGATCTATCAAGAAGGAGAGGAATCAAGTAAGGAACCAAGCGCAAGACTAAGGTTGGTGTCCTTTGTTCCACTCTTGTCTATTTTCATAAAGGAAAACGAAAGTAGTCTTTACTTGTATGTTTCTAAGATAGCTACCAGTCTTAGTGGAAGTAGCAACTCTGAGCGAACACTATTCCCGGTAACAATGTGTTTTAATGTTATGTTGATCCATTGAATAGAATGATTGGATAATGCTACATAGATGTTGTATATATTTGGCTTGTCTTGTTTGTTTGTTTAGGCTCTAATTATAGTGATCAAAGATACGGTTGGAGATGATAAACTAAGAAGAGAGAGAGCTTGTGATGGATCACAAGTAAACATCTTCCCATTCTCTAATTATTTTAAGAAAATTTTTATAGTCTTTGACTTTTTTTTCTTATAGACCAAGCCACTATGTCTAGGGACGATACTTTTGTCCGTAGTTGTAGAATTTTTATAACATGAGGGATAGAGGGGAAATGCGTGGTAAAGAGAAAAATATAGATAGGGGGTGTGGCAAAGAAGGAGTTGGTGAGGGAGAGGAGAGAATGAGTATGATCTAAAAAATGAGAGAGGATAGTAAATTAGGTGGGGAAAGGGTAGGGAGGTATTTGTAGTCAATAATCAGAGGAAGAGAAAGACAAAGCTGGAAGGGGTTATTATGAAGGGAAGGTGGGGGGAGGAGAGTAGGAGGAGAGAGAGATAGTGTGTGAGTGAAGGAGAATATAGGGAAGAGAAATATAGAGAAAGGGAGAGAGTGAAGGGGGAAGAGAGAGGAAGAGTGAGAGATAGAGAGATTATGTGAGGGGTAAGAGAATGAGAGGGGAAGTGAGCAAGGAGAAAGTGTAAGGGAGGGATAGATCGATAAGGGTAAAAGAAGGGATATAGAGAAATAACTTGAGCACATAGAGAGAGAGGGGGGGTTCTCTGAATAATGGTTTGAGGGAGGGAGGTATGGATAGAGAAATAAAGGAATGGGGTGGGATGATGGGAAAGAATGAGAGACAAAAATTATTTTTTAGGCTCTTTCTCTCTCAAATAAGAAAAGAAAACTCTCTCAAATGGTGGAATTATCCTAGTCTTGTTATACCTCATGGCTTTGAAGAAATTTTAACAACGTATGAATGCATAACCACTTCTATTTTTTGGATCTCCATGCTCTTTCATTTATATAAATTGTGGACACTCTTTTCCTCTTTTGGCTCACCAATGAGATTGTTTTCCACATAAATGAGATGAGAGCTACCATCATTTTGTTATTAAGGATTCTTGGGGATCAAGGCATGAATGGTGAACCCCTCATGTCAAGAGCTTGATTATTTTTCAAGAAATTTTGCCTCCTCAAGTTTTGACTGGGATTCTAGCAACTCTCACAACTATCAAACAAAAATCTATGAGGTCTTAAATAAATATCTTCGAAGCACCCATGAGGGTTGATTTTTTAAGTTAAATTTAGGGAAACCTTTTTATTTTTTTACTAGCATAACGTTTGAATCTCAAAATGTTTCTTCTATACATATTTGTTATTGACTGAGAGTGACTTTTATTGCTAATGGTAGAAACCACATGTGTGAGTTGCTCATGGGGATTCTTCTTTAAAGAGATAGAAAATGGTTTTAGGTGCATCGTTAGCCACTAGAGTAATAGGAAGCGATGGTGAAACAGTGTTGGAGTTATGAAGTGAAACTAATGTTTCTTATATCAACAAAGATAATGGCAATGGTGAGTGTAATAACCATGTTGTGTGCAAATATGATACTAATGGTTGGTGTGTAATTCCTTGTTGTGAGGTGGCCTTCTCTCCTAGAGATGATGGTGAAGGAAATGGTGCCTTAGGGTCATGAAGAAGGGCTTCCAACTCTTCCAATGAGGGGAATTTATTGGTACGGTGCCCCATTACATTACATAACTCACATGGGGGAGGTACCCTAGGAGAAGAGGTGGTTGTGGTGTCATTCTTCTTGGATTTTCATTTATCCTTCTTGGTGGTGCTCTTTGGTGTTGATGCAGGTCATACTACAGTTCATAAGGTCTCCTAAGAGGGGGTTTTCCTAACCAATCATGTAGATGTGATCCTTGAGCATGTCGACATGGCTTGGGGTTCCAAATACCATATGGGAATCATGAGAGCCATATGTTTGGTCAATTTAGTGTGTCCTAAATTGCCACATTAATTATCAATCTGGGATTCATAAGCTGATGAAGTGTGGCGCACTATATGTGCAAGATAACCTATTTCTTACTTTTTTCGTTTTTGATTTTTATTTTGTTTTGGGGTTTTTTATCTTTGTTTGTCTCCTAATGTGAATGGGAATTCTATATTTAAGTCTTAAGAAAACTCTAGAAGGCAAGTATGGAGATAGATTTTAAGGCAATTCTGTCCTCTATAGTGATTTCCATATCTTAACGCTCCAGAGGGTCTTAGAACATACTAATGATTAGATTAATACCTAAACAAAAATGAAAATGTGCTGCTACTTAAGTCAAACAAGAAATGAACTATTGATCATGAAACCATTATCCCTGCTGCTGTCTAAATAGAAAAGTGAATTAAGCTACTGCACTCAAACAAATAAAAAATTGCAATCTCATAAAAGTAAAATCAAATCACATCATTCATAGTCTGATTCCTTGTCAGGTAGTCTGAGCTATGGATTTTGGAGATAATCATCAATAACATGAGTAATCTGATATCTAATTGCAGAAAAGTAAAACTAGAATCAAATTGCATCAATTCATAGTCTGATTCCTCGCCAGGTAGTCTAAGCTATGGATTTCAGAGATAATCATCAATAACTTGAGCAATCTGATATCTAATTGTAGAAAAGTAAAACTAAAATAAAATCACATCAATCATATTCTGATTCCTCGCCAAGTAGTCTAAGCTATGGCTTTTGGAGATAATCATCAATGACATGAGCAATCTGATATCTAAACTAACTACTAAACCAAGTAAATAAAACTGAAATCAAAGCATCACTGGAATTTAAAGAAACTAAAGAAAGTAAAGTCAGTAGAGAAGCTAATTCCATGTCACTAGCTATTGCAATAAAAACTTTATGAAAACGCCCGGGCCTACTCTAACCTGAAACACACACACACTGATCAGTGTTATCAACAATATATAGAGCTGAAAAACCATACACAGAAATGAGATGTTAATACCATAACAATTGAAATATACACAGGTGGATTAATATGGAATATTTGCAATGGAAGTAAGAAAACGATGCATAAAACTTTACAACAAATAGGAAAACGAAACCTCAGTGTGCAGGGGCCCTCTGCATAGCCTCGGTCAATAGGCTATCAATCAAGAATTATGCTCACGTAATCATCTAGAAACATAGTCTCCTTTTATATTTGAAAATAGCGTTATCACAGTGGGACTAGTTTCTCGGCACAACAAACATTTAACAACAAAATTACATTAATCAAAGACTAAGAACTATGCGTATAGAAACGCGTTATTTATAACAAAAGATTTATAACTGTTTTCTTGTGAAACTACGTTGACAGAGGACACGTAAAAGACAACGTCCATGGATTTAGCATCATGGTTGTCGAGATTATGCAATCTATTGAAAATGGTTGTGGGATTCACATCGTTGGGCAACCTACAGGTGTCAACATGCCTCCAGGGATCTAGAAACAACCACGGATCGTTCCTGTGGTTGAATACAGAGTCTAGCTGCCATCAGACTCCTTCGTTAGACCATCCTTTGACCACCATGGACCACAACTTTCTTTGATGAATCTGGCTAGACCAATAGGACCTGATCCATGTCCAGGTCATTTCTAACTTTCCCATGTGTCTGGTTTTTCCGAATGACACCTGTAACCTGGATTTTAACAAAAACAGCTGCGAAAAGTTGAACCAGCTGCGGCAAGTGGCTACATTCTGCAGCTCATAAGCAAAATCTAATTCAAACAACAAACACAAAGACATAGTTAAAAAAACACTTTAAATGCTCTTTTATGATTAAAATGCAATGATGTTGATAGCTTAGGAGGTCCAGGTGAATGGAAAAAGTCTAGGAAAGTGTGTGGGAGAGATGCAACTTCAGGGCTCAACACCATATTTGGTAAGGTGAGGATTTCCATGACTTAGTGCGAAACAAAACCTCGTGAAGGGTAAAGAAAAGGGGTCTTAGTAATTGCATAAGGGAGGAAAGGAGGATTTTTTGTCAGTGTTAGCTGTTTATAAATTTGTTTGTTGAGGTTTTTAAGTCTACGTACTATCATGTTAGATTCCTATAATCATAATGATCAAAATTACTCTTTTCAGTGTTGTTAGAGTCTTAGGTCAAATTATAATATCTTCAAATTAAATTTGACATGTCTCTTAATTGTCAAATGGTTTTAAGTCATTGTCAAGGTGTCATTTCTATACCCTCCACTTATTCAAGGTCACAAATCATCCATCATGGTCAATGCCACCATTTCCTTTCATAAGCCATCAAATGAGTTACTTTTTCATCATTTAGGTCATGGTCTAGAATATGCATATGATGTTCATTATTATCTCAGTCATCATTCTGAAAAAGGGAGTCTTGTCATCCATTATGGTCATCAAAAAGTTTCATTATGGGAGTTAGCAATTAGGAAACTAAAGTAGTTCAAAGAGAATCAAAGTACATCTGCATCACATGAAGATGTAACACTTCCTATTGAAGAATCGTAGTTTCGAGTACCAATCATATCATCAGCCACTAATTCAAAGTACAGATGAGGTCATCGTTCTACTATGAGAAAAAAAATGATTTCCTAGTTATAAATGAGCATTAAGACATTTCAAAATATCAATGTATCCTTTCAAAAAGCTGCAAAGATCCTTTTTATCACTTTGATATTTTCCATAGCCATGAGAGATTCCAAATTTTTCACCACTTCCCTTTTCCATTTGCTCGTTGTGTATGTGATGAAAGATGTTGCGCTTTTCACTTGGAGAGATCTAAAGGACGAAGAACAAGTTTAGTTTTAATTGTAAGTGCTTCAGGGGTTCTATAAATAGGTAAACCAAACTTCACCAACTTTCTCTGTAATATTTTCCCTCAAAAATCAACTGAAAAATCCTCCCCTATGGTTTTTGCTGTGTTTTTTCCTTTCATGGTCTATAGCTTCATTCGAAAGAGAAAACCTTTGTTTATATATTCATATATATTTAATTATCTTCATTAAATATTCCCCACCATTCCCCTTACTAAAATTCTCTCATTTCACCATTTTCTCAAGAAAACCTAGCTTTCTGCCGTGTTTTTGCCCTAAGTCTGTAATTTGATCTTTTCACCCCTGTCTCTCAATTTTTTTGAGGAAATACACCTCCATTATCTTCCTAGCATCTATCCCTACCCCGCATAATTTTCTCAGAATTTTTCCTACCTCCTTTTCCACTCATTCCCTTCCCCCAAGTTGTTGTGGTTTTTACTCCGCTTTGCTAATCAAAGCTCGTGCCCTCTCCTTGTCTGAAACTACGGTTTTCTATTAAAGTGAAGCCGAAAAACATGGTGAAAACCAATAATAGAAAGAAGTATAAGGGAGGTGATATCTCCATGTATGATCCAACTCATCTGCAAGAGATTAACTCATTAGATTTCATTAGAAAGTCATTTGAGTAAGCAGGTTGGCCTAGGGTTTCGTTAAAGAGTGCAAGAGGTGGGCTATCATCATGATTTAACTAGCCCTTTTGCCATTAAATTCAACAAGGATCATGCTCCTATAGCAGGGGTGAATTTTCTAGTGTCGAAAGAGATCATAGCTCAAGCAACAACCATTCCTAATCTTGGCGAAATTTGGTTCAAAGGAATGGACTTGGCTCTAGAGCACTACAAAATGTTTTTGAAGCCATAGTACAAGGATTCACCTTCAAAATTGTTTCCTAGAAGGTAGTTGTTAGATAAGTAAAGCCCTTTAATGGAGACCATTCGGAAGTACTTCACTTGTGAAGGCAGGTTTAGCAGGCTTTACCAATATCACATTACGTTATTAATGCACTTTACCTCTAAGAAACCTCTAAATCTACCTAACTATCTTTTCAAAAGTTTGGTGAAGATGGCAGAAAATGTGTAGTCTAAAGGAAAATATCATCAAGCTAGCCTCTTTAATAGCGCCCTAGTGAAAATGACAATCCTCCACCAACTAGCAAGAATCAACATGTCATGGGAAATTTTCTTAGAGGCAACTGCTCCCCTACCTGTCTCCAACAAGTCAAAAAGTCAAAATACTCCTTCATCATCTTCCAGACCATATGGATATGAATCATTAAGCAAGCCATCGGTAACAAAATCTCATTCGAAGGCAAATATCTCAAAATTAGACAGAAAGATAAGAAATTGGTTTTTTCTTTTGAGCCATAAAAAGAGATGCCTAGATCTAAACCTGAAACTAAGTCTAAGGCAAAAAGGCTATCTAAGGAGAATGTTAGTGAAGAAGTAGTTCAGGCTAAAACCATGAAAGAGAAACCACCTATGAGCAGAGATGATTCACCCTTGCAAAATGAAGAAGTGGTACCTCTAGAAATTGAAATGGCTAACCTCAGAGAATAACATGGGAATAAGATAACAGATGATATCATCAAAGAGAAAGATGCACAGATTAGTGAACTAAGGGATGACCTAACCAAACCCAATTTCATGGTGGCTTTCCTACAACATGAGAATAGACAATTGAAACACACTCTAATGCACTAGAACAAGTCACAGGAATACCCTCCATCAACAAGAAAAGAAGGTGTTTTGACAGCAGAAGATAAAGGGAAAACAATCATTGATGTAGAGTAGTTGAAAGAAAAGGACATCCAAATACAAGCTAGGAGACCTAGGACAAGGGAAATGGATAGAAAAGAAAAGAATGTAGAAGATCTATCTCCTCATCAATTTTGAAATTCCACAAATGACTTCGTAGGTGTTGAAATTGAGAAAGACAAAGAATATTGGCTTGGGAGAGTGAATGACCACTTGGAGAAGCTACTGCACAAAGAAAATAGGGGTACCAAACTTCCAATAAATCTAGCAAGAAACTATTATGCTAGGAAAATGGTCTCCAAAGCTAGGGTGAAGATAATGAAGAAGAAACTCAAAAAGACACTAAGGACATTCAAAAGGAGGGATAGCATAAACCTATTGGTTGATGCATCATTGTTGGTGTGAAGGCAAGATAGAAAAGCAAAGAAGAAGGGAAACACAGTTTAGAAGTTTTGAAATTTTGAAATTTTTGAAATTTTGAAAAAGTTTTCCTACAGAAACACAACAACGGTTTTCTGCGCTTTTCCTTAGAAGGTAAGAAATCAAATTTTAAATAATTTCTGAATAGATAATGGCATAAAATAAGAAGAAAAGCACCTAAAAAAACTCGTGAAGTGTTAAATTTGCAGAAAAAAGATCAAAAAGTTCTTTTTTGACACCTCACTGCCCTCTTTCTACCATTGTCACTACGCTTCTGGACAGTTACTTTTGGAATCAATTTTGCAGAGTTTAAATGGTAGTTTTTGCATGGTTTAGAGTTTCAAAGGTGTAGTATACATCTCAAGGTTGCCTCACAGGTCATTAGCATCACCCAAAAATCCATCCAAACCATCAAATTTCAAGCCTTTTAGTCGTTACACTTCTGCAACAATTGTTGTGCTTCTGCAATAGTTGTTGCAATTCTACAATAGTTTTTGTGCTTCTGCAATAGTTGTTGAACTTCAACAATAGTTGTTGCACTTTTGCAATAGTTGTTGCACTTCTACAATAGTTGTTGCGCTTTTGTGTATGAGAAATTTTTAGTGCATGTAAAAGGTCAAATGTGAAATGCGTTAATGTAAATGGTAAATTAGAAGAGTGGTAAATGTAAATATGCTATGGTATAGTTAAAATGGACATTGGATACTATTTTAGAGATAGGGTCAATTAGTTAGCTAAAAGGGGAAAGTTGTTTCTAACTCTCCTAGGATTTGGAAATGATAAGATAGGTTCATGAATCAGTTGACATGGATCAGAATTCGACCCCTTAGAGGGGAAATCTTGTATTTCTTTTATATGTACTAAGAAACAAGTGTAAGAAAGGGTTGGATACTAGAGGTAGATACATTTTGGAGCTGGTGTACTTGAGTTCTGGCAGAATTAATATACAGTTGTAGTTATTTTTTTTGGATTATATCATGCTATGAAAAATAAATGATGCCACGACTTCATGACATACATGTAGCATTAACAAACAAGATGTTGTAATCCATAGGGACATCTAGGACTTCAATATCTATGAGGATTATATTTCTGGCAAGTTCAACTAGGACATTCTAAAAGAGTCAAACTTGTGATGATGGGCATCCATCATATGTCCTCAAAGTGATGGAATAAGTAGTGAGTTCTAGGGATCCCAGTTTCTTCGAAAATGACTTTGAAATAATACATTTGGATGCCTCATCATCAACAATGCATTGGTGAATAGTATTTGGAATGTGCCCAGAATATGAAAGGTGACTATGGATGGTAGTTGTGGTTCTAAATTGTCCAAGTCAAAGGTGATCAATCATACATTTGAAGGATAAATTGCACCTAAGGTGGAAATAAGTTCTTTCCATTTAGTTATACATATTTTATGGACCTAAAATTCTAACATGGATTATGGAGATTCCACAAGTTCATCAACGGTAGTATAGTTATAATCTGCCCTTGAATTATGGGATGTGTTACGTAACGTTCGCTTAACCATCTTGGTAATGGGTTCAATGGGAGGTTTATGTATATTCAAAGCTGGCATAGTTGTAATGGTGATGGATATTTGTGCAGGATTATGTTCCAGAGGGGTTCCATAATCACGAATATGGGTTTGGAGTAGGACATATGTTCCTTGCATATATATGTCATGACTAGTGGTGCCATTAGAACTGCCCCCTGTTTGGTTTTGATATTGGGGAGGACTAGCCTCATGCTGAGTAGCTGCCACTTATTGATGGGGAAATGGATTTTTCATTATTGTAGGCTACTATTTTTCTCCCTCCTACCCCCTAGCTTGTCTCATATGTTTCAAATATGGGAGTTGAAGGGAATGTTGGGCGTAGTAGACATACTCTCCATAAATTGCACAAAAATGGTTAGTCTGAAGATCGTCATTCTTGTTTTTCCTTTTCAGGTTATTATTACCCTAATTTTGGTTTGGGTTTCATTTAGGGGGATTACCCTGAGTTAGTGCCCTCAGTTGTTGTTGGTGTTTTTGGTTACCCCCTGTCCTTGCTCTCCTTTTTCCTTATTCTTCCTTTCTTTTTAGTGGAATTGTATGGGTTTTCAATGTTGAGTTGTTCAAATGATTGTATATGTTGAGAGAATGAAGGTTGAATGAAATTAACCCCCAAATTTTGTTGAGGTGGGGGGTTATTTTGTTGTGATGTTGGGAAAGGAAAATAGTAATTCACTTGACTAGGGTTTATGTACATATGTTGGGAGGTAGGTACTCCATTTGAATCATGTGTTGGTTATTGATTCCCTTACATGGTATGGCTATGAGGAGGTGTATATTGGTTAGAATAACATCCATTGTTTGAGGTTGCTAGTGCTACAGACATTTCAGTGAATGGTTCGAAATGTGGTTGTGTACCATACATATTTCAAGGGTTTGAGGGAAAATTTCCCAGTTGATTATGAGTGATGATCTCGATTAGCCCATCAAAAACATTTAATGCTCCCGATTTCTCTTCACTAAATGATGGCAAGTGAGGAGGATATCGGAAAATAGAGTATAGGTACCCTAATTATGTGTATATAAGCTCAAAATATTGGGATTTTCTTATGGCATCTTCTTCTATTTGTGGCATGGATGTGGCCACATAATTTTAAATTATAGGGAAAATTGTTTCAATAAGATATGAAAATGGAGAGGTTCAGTTATGTCCACTTTACAAAGGTTACGATTCTTTTGCCATTCATGAACATGGTTTGAAATGTGGGTGAAGGTAGTCTACCAAAAGTGGGTTAGCAATTCTAGTCTTATGTCATGAGAAATTGGGAGATAAAAGAAGGTGTGGAAAGATCTTTCTAAATACTTGAATGTTTAATGGGAACCTGTGGACTCACTAATATATTATTTTGGAGCGGGACCAGTGAGGGTGCATTGAAACAATCTCAGTTAAAATGAGTTGTCAATAATGTTATTGGAGGAATACCATAGATGAAATGTCATGATATGGTTAGAAGGATATTCCCCCTATTTTCCTTCGAATATATGGATTTCTGATGGTAACTTGGTAAGCAATGGGGGCAATAGTTGATTATCAGTGATTTGATAATTTGCAAGGTTCCTAATATATGGGAGATTCAATGAAGCTACAAATGGTATTCTATTAGTATTTTCCATTATGGGATGACCTAGAAAAGAGGTGTTAAAATGACTCCCCTACATGCTAGTGTTGGTAAGAGTAACCTATGGGGTAGTGTTGGTGTTCCCATAAGGGGTGGTGATAGGGGAACCCTAATAGGAACTAGATCCTAATAAAGTTTCACCAAGAATGGATGTGCCAAATAAGGTATATGGATGTTGTCTCCTACGAAGAAACAACAAGAGACTAGACATTCCTCCTAGTAATGAGGGGAGGCCTTAAAGGCATCTAGAGTTATGGGTAAACCTTGGGTCCCCTATATTTCCCTGTGAAGTGTGTGGAAATATATTGTGAGGGGGATTTGTTTTAAACCAAATGAATCAGATATAAAAAACAAATAAAAAAATAAATGGTTGATTTTCCCTTTAAATGTATTTCATGTGTGAAACAATCGACAAAAATGTTTGTGAGCTTTTTCATATGAGAAAAATACTAAAATACCTAGCATCCTTCAACTCAATCAGTAACTATGCCTTGTGAAGATTTTATAATAGGATACTAGGGCCACATCCAAAAAGTACTAGTAACACTTCTACAAGCAAAAAACCAACAAAGATATGAAAGAGGGTTACATCTAGGGGTGTTGGGGGTACGTCCCAAAAGTTCTTGCAATGATTTTAGTAGCCTAATCGAAATCGCTTCCAATTGCAAGTGCTCCTACACTCACTATCTATAGGGAAATATGCCCTAATATTTCTCCATTAAGCTACCCACGTTTAGTGGGAATGAGGGAATATCATCTTCTAGTTGTTAACTTTGGATCCATATCTGCTATTAAGTGTCAGTAGAAAGTGATGTGGCCCATGGTAAGCCATTGTCTAAGCCTTTCCCCTTCATGGATTTCTTCTCATTGTTGATTTCGTCACTTGATGGTGCAAGATTTGAAAGCAACCTAAAATACTTCTATGTTTCAAATGTAAACAACCACGATGAGTTATGGGATTCCTACCCCTTTGGTCCTAACCGAACCTATAAATTATTTTGTGACCCCTATGGGGAATTTAGTTGGTCCAATTTAACATTTCTTTTAAAAAAGTCTTTACTTTTCTTAGGGTGTGCCAAAAATGTATATTCAAAATAAACTAAGTGCAAAGTTTCAGAAAGAGGATACACTCTCCATAAAGTTTAAGTGAATTTAGTGTGTGATTTGATTTTTTGTGCAAGGTGAATGGTGAACATAGAAAATGTGAATTGCACTGATGTGGATTTGTGGTGATCCTTTACAATCTCCCTAATTAAACTATGTTATGTTGTTCCTTGCAAAAAAGGAAATATGTTTTGATTATCAGCCACTTACTTTTCCTAATTATATTATGTGAGCATATAGGGAGACGGAAAATTTGTACTTTGAGAAACTTTGCAGATCCCCCCACAAGTTCACCATAATGTTTTAAGGGAGAGAGGGATTACTCTCTTTCTTGTTCACTCCAACTCCTAGTCCCAAAAATGAAATTGATTGTGCAAAATAAGTAAAAGAAGAATTTGTGGATTAGGGCCACTTAATTATTTCGTAGTTATGTTGTGTGTAATGTTCCAATTAAAAGGGAGATGGCAGGGAGTATTTTAGAATTATTTTGGATCCTCCCACATGTTTTCGATAAGGGTGAAAGGGACGGAGGGCCTACTCTTTCTCTTAATCACACTACTCCTAATCCTAACATAAAAAAATAAAGTAAAAGATAACCAAATTAATCTACTTAATCCTCTTTGAACTATAAAAAAATGGCAAGAGTGTAGGAAGGTCACTAAATATTGCAAAAATACTCAAGAAGAGGAAATTACAATGAGAATTTTGGTTCCCTATGTGTCTCGTGGGTTATGTTCTGCACAATCATAGACTCGTGTGAATGTTGTTGCAAAAATCCACTAGACCAGTCAAAAAATTAAATGGAAGGCTTTGAAGCCATTAATAAGTCCAATGGAGACCTACAAAGGTTTAGAAAAATAATGTGACTATGATCAAATGGAAACACAGTGAGCGAAGTCATGTGAAACAAATAATTATATTGAAAAAGGTAAGCAAGTGGAGTCATCATTTTGGATGGTGCGTTTGGTAGCATGTGTCTCAAATCCACCTTCCTTGTATTCATTTGCTTCCTACAAGGAAATATATAGACAATGAGTGGTGTTAGCGCTTAAACATGGACTAAAAAAACTTTGGATTAAGTGGAAACAATGCATTGACAAAACTAGACTAAAATTAGACTATAACAAACTTGTGATGCAAAACAGATCAACAAAGGAGTAGGATAAGGATCCTCTTTATTTATTTCTAGTAGTGGAAGAGTCACCAATGAATAAAAGACACTTAAAGAGAGTTTATTAAGAAATGGTGCTCAATAGCTCTCAACACAGATTTCCCCTTTTCAATCTCTTTTGTAGGATCTTTCTCTCTCGGAGAAGAAAATAAAACTCTCTCAAATGGTGGAATTCTCCTAGACTTGGTATGTTTGATGGTTTTGGAAAAAATTTAGAAGCATAATAATGCACAACCTCTTCCTTTTTTGGATATCCATGCTCTTGAATTTATAGAAATTGTGGACACTCTTCTACTCCTTTGGCTCATCAGTGAGGTTATTTTCCACATAAATGAGATGATAGTTACCATAATTCTGCTATTAAGTGTTCGTAGATATCAAGGCTCGAATGGTCAACCCATCATGTCAATACCATGACTATTTTTCAAGCAAGTTCACCTCCTCGGGTTCTGACTAGGAATCTAGTGACACTCATAGCTATCAAAGAAAAATCTATGGTATAGGGACTAGTACAGGGTTTCCATCCCCCATTTTCAAACCCTAGGTAAATCCATGTCCCAAATCCAAAGGCCTTGCTCTAGGCCATGATGCTAAAGAGGCACCCATTGGATGAGTTTCCAAGCTTCAGAGATCATTCCTTTCAATAATGTTTATCCCTCATGCTACCTTACCAATAGTCTCGGACATGCTCCTATTGTCACCAATAATCTGTCCATACCCCTATTGTTCACCCATCAACAGTCTGGGCCAACCTCCTTTTGTTACGAACAGTATGATCCATGCCCCTATTGATGTCAATTTAATGATCCATCTCACTGATAAAGTTCTCTACTAATCCAAGGTTATCTCTAAATTATATAAACTTCTCTCGAGACAGAGGCTTTGTGAGAATGTGAGTTTTCTACTTATTAGTGGAGATATATTAGAGCATGACCCCTCCTTTCTATACCATATCATGAATGTAGTGGTACTTGATCTAAATATTCTTTGCCTTATCATGAAACATTAGATTGTGTAACAGGTTCAAATAGATTTGATTATCACAAAACAACAAAGTCGGTTCCAACATCTAGTTGAACAATCCAAAGAGTAGCTTTCAAATCCATACTACCTCACAACAGCCAAATAAGTTGCGATATACTCTTCTTTGATAGTAGTGAGTGTGACAAAGGTCTACTTCCTACTCATCCAAGATATCATCAAAGTACCTAAAATGAAACATTCACAATATGTTATGTTCATATCATCCACACACCCTACCCATTTAATTAAATATACCCTTGCAAGTGTATATCACTATTTGAAGCATATCTGAAATAGTAGCCAAAAGTACCACACAAATATCTTAATATCTTCTTTGCTGTAATTCAATGCTCATGCCTCGATTCCATCTCAAACTGGCTCAAGATGTTTATTGCAAAGAAAATATCTAGCCTAGTATTTACCAAATACATCAATGATCAAATTAAATTCTGCTACATGGATGGATCCACTAGGTCAGACTTAAAATATCTTAGCTTTCTTATGTTTGTCACCATAGGAATTTCCATCTAATTTCACTCCATCATGCCAAACTTTTGAAGGATCTTATTGACATAAATTCCTTGTCAAAGAAGGAATTCACTAGGGTTCTTCCAAACTTCCATCCCCAAATATTAATGCATCCAAACAATATCCTTCATGCTAAATTCAAAAGCCAAATACCTTTTAAACTCATCAATAAGATGCTGTAGACTAGTTACAAACATATCATCAAAATATAGTAGTAGTATTACAAACTCACCTTCTACAACCTTTGTTATAAATATGTGTATTAGCCACGCTTTTAGAGAAACCAAATCTCATTAGATATCCATCAATTCTAGAACACCATCCTCATGGAGCTTGTTTGAGTCCATACAAGGCCTTCTTTAATATGAACACATGAGATTCTCTATCATCATCCTCAAAAGCCTTGGAGTTTCTCTAGCTACACCTCTTCGTCAATCACACCATTGAGTAAAGTGGTCTTCACATCCATATGATGTATCTTCCATACAATAAATGAAGTAAGAAAGATAAGAGATCTAATCTTGGTGTACTTAGACACAAATGTTTCCTTATATTTGTCAGTGCTCCCATATGTTGCATGCTTGATCTTATGAAGTAGCTACTTCCTCATATTTAGAAGGTTTGGATTCAATTATCTTATTTATTAATGTTGCATAACCAAAATACATATTCCTTAACTTGTAACCTCTTCTTTAGGAGTGACATGCTTCTTCTCTTCATATTCAGTGTTTGAGTGCTCTTCTCTAGATTTAGAATAAGTTGCATCTTCATAAAAATTCATGTCTATGTTTACTTCCACTTGTCGTTGCCCCAAAACATAGATCCTATAGTATTTTGATGATTCAATATACCCCGCAAATATTCTCTCCTTACTGGAAAATGCTGACTTATGTCTCTCATCCTTGAGTACATATATGAGCATTAGATGACAAAATATTCTCATCTGATCAACCTATGGTTTATGACCTATGAATGCTTCTTCAGGAGTCTTATCTTCCAAAAGCCTTTGAGGACTTCTATGCAAGATGAAGATAGTTGTCTTGGAAGCTTCTTCTGACTGATAATGTATCATCGCCTTCATGGAGTCTTCGATAGATGTGTTCTTTCTTTCAGATACTCCATTCTATTGAGGATTATAGGGAACTATAAATTCACTCATTATCTCAGCTTCCATACAGAAGGAAATGAGTTCCATGGAGGTATATTCCCCTCCATTATCTAATTTAAATATCTTGATTCTCTTCCATGTATGGTTATCCACTTCAACTTTAATTCTTGGAAGATTATGAAAACTCCCTCTTTTGATTTCATTAGATAGATACATTCATTGTAGGATAATTCATCTATAAAGGATACATATTATATAGTGCCTCCAGGAGATTTCATTGGCATGAAGAACACACATATTAGGGTGCACTAGATCCAAAATTTCTTTGGACCTATGTTCATTTCTTGGAAAGGGTATCCTAACATTCTTTCTAGGAGCACATCGCTTTCACACACCTTTATGATATATCTACAAATATGATACACTTGAAGTAATATATGCTTCAAAGCTAGGAAGGCTCTATAATGAATACGTACATTTCTCCCATGCCATATCTCACTAGGGTTAATATCATTATGTACTATATATTTAGAAGAATTCCCTAGGAATCTATAGAACCTTCCTTCACAAATCCCAATAACTCTAGCAAATATTATACTAGAGCCCTTGTCCTACACAAGGACTTTCCCATCAATGAATGTAATTATGTCTCCTCTATGTTTTAAACATGAAAATTTGACCAAATTTTGTTTCAAATATGGAACATAGAATATGTTTCTCAAGTGAACATTTTCAACTATTTCCATCTCAATGGATGTTGTCCGAATTCCTTTGACTGCATAGTTGTTGTTGTTTCCAAGATCTACCTATTATGCCAATCTTATTTCTATCAAAATTGTAAGATTATCATGCTACCCTATCATATGTCTGAAAGATCCATTGCCAATCAACCATATATTACTATCCTTTATAAGAAATTCTGTAAATGCAAAATAGTAGAAGTGATATTTATCTCCTTTAACTTTGGGTCTCTTGGACTACTCATCAAATTCTATTGTCATAGCATGTTTATTTCCTCTCTTCTTCCTAGAGTTGAACCTTTTATGACAACTGGCTTTGAAGTGATTAAATTTGTTGCAACCAAAGCACTAAATTTGAGACATGTATTTCTTCCTTGGAGAATTGGATCTAGTATTAAAACCATTTTTCTTCTTTTGAAAACAAGAATTCTTTATTCCTCCAAATTTCATGGAATGAGATGCATTATACGTATCATTATTTGTCATTCTTATATCATGAAGTTATTTTTTCAAGCTTTTGACTTGGCCAATATTGTTGAGATATATGGAATAAGATAGTCCTTGATGGAGTCCACAATAATGTTGATGCTCGTGATGTCATATTTTTTGTACTTCTTCTTTCCAACTTCATATGCAAGTTCAATCGCTTTTCCTTGAAATTTTTCCAAAAGATCTTCTTTTGCAAGAATTAGGTCAATTCTTATCTTCCAAGCCCTAAAGTTAGTGGCCTTCAGTTCACTCTTTGTCATCAATTTTGCTGGGGTGCCCACACAAAAATTTGAGTCTCAATTCTACAATTAGAGAGTCTCGCTCTAAACTTTTGTGTGTGTTTTGATAATTTTATATCTCTTTGTATATATATATAATATATATAAATTGTTTGTGTGTGGTTTGATCATTTTTATCGTTTTATTATTTAAAGTAAAAAAATCTAATTTGAATCTCTAACTAAGGTGAAGCAATTAATGTAACTACAAAGGTGGGAGAGCAATCAATATGGAGTGGAATAATGAAGAAAATATTTGCCATGATTTTTTTAATTAATTATTAAAAATGCTATAAATTAATAAATAATAATATAAAAATATTTATTTTATCGAAAATAAAAAAATGAGATTTATTGATGATTGAAAAGAGTGATTTGTTTTTTCATTTAAATATCATTAATTTTACTCATATAAATAGGAATTTATTGTGGGTTAAATTTGATAAAATTTAAATAAAAATTATATAATTAAAAAGTAGTCTTTTAATTTTAATCTTGAATAAAATTATAAAATCACATGTTAAGGATAAAAAATGAGTATATATATATGAATGCTATAAATTTATTTGTTTAAAATATTGTTATATTATATTTTAAATATATTGGTTTTATAAAATAGAAACCAACATTAATAACAAGATTTGCTACCATGAATGTATATCTATATATCTATCTATATATATATATATATATATATATAATATATATATATATATATATATAATATAATAATTGGCTTGCCAAAATATTGTCGATGTCAATCCTATTTGAAATAAATTGGATTATAGAAATACATATTAATATGAATGTTTACTTTTCTTTCTCAAGAATGAATATTTTCAATGCAAAACATTCTATAGATGAAGAATCATAGTAATTTATCAATATTTAAAAAATACATAATTTTATTGCTTTTTTTACATTGATAGAGGTTTTTTATACAAAGATAATAGAATGTGAGTAAATTTCAGTAAGAAAAAAAAATATAAACTTATTGTAGAAATAAAATATAATATGATTGACCATATTCAGTAATAAGTGGAACAATTCTAAATATAAAGATTTCAATGTTTGATCTTCTTTCTTCTTAATAGTATTATATTTAGTTGTTCCTATATGCACATCTTTCAAATATGAATGCTCGAAATATCCTTAAACCATCTATTAATTTCACTTTTGAAATAATTATGAATGCTAAGCCTTCTCTCTCAACAATAACAATATCAATTGTTGCTCTCTCTATTCTCAAACCCCATAATTTGTTTATGGTGAGAGTCTAAGCCATGTCCAGTAACCTTTCTTTGCTTCTTTAGTGGTGGGTGTTATTGGTAGATCTTCCACAAACTGTTAACCCTCTTACTACCAAGACCATAATGGACGTCGTCTATATCATCCAAGACATTAATGAGAAACCCCCTGATGTATTACATGTGAGCATCAACCCTGTTGATATTGCCACAATGTATGTACCACATAGCTTGCCTCAGATGCCAAGCTCGGAAGTGGCATCAAATTAGCTCCTCTAACTCAACCAAAAAATTGACAACTCTCGAAAAGCCCTAGGGACTATTACACTGACTTCTGTCCTTATTCCCTTGTTTTCTTTGCACACTGTTGAAGAAGGTCAAAGCAAACTCCACACTAAGCAGGACCAAGCACAAGAGACCTCCTCACAGGGTCATTCTGAAAAATCTATCACTAGTGGTCAACCTCTGCAAACACATATTCCTTTACTTGGTGTCATGTCATCTAGTGATCTCCATAGTTAGTCGTCATCCCAATTGTTTAATTTTATATAAGTTTCTACTTGACATGCAGAAGCCCGACATAATAACTTAATCCATGATAATGACCAACAACAACAAAAAAATTTCCCTTACAACTAGTGAGATCAAATTTTGCATGAGAAGAAAGAATTATAGCACTAGGTCAAGGATATCAGTGCCAATTTCGAGAAGTTATGGTCAACTATTGTTGAAGTGGTATCGAATGCACCAAAATATTTTTTTTCTTGTACTCTTTCTGAAACTTGTAATCAGATCGGAGCAGTGTGTATCGAACTTGATTACGTAAAAAAAGATTTGAAGCACACCATTGTCACCGCCCAGACAATGCTTCCAAACCGAGCCACCCAATATGTCACGTAAATTGAGTAAAAAATCCTTCAATCAAGCTTTACTCATGGCCAATCTCAACCAATAACATGATTTGTTTGCTCACACTGATTTGTTGGAGAAATATATCACCCAAATTGAAGAAAACTCTTATGCTACCAAATTTGTCTTACGCGACCTCAAACCACCTGCCTTGCAACACTTGAGGAGGTTAAGGCAACTTACCACCAATGTCGAGAACTAATGGCACGTTGTCTTAGGGGTGCAACCCGAACACCCCAATGCTGAACTCACCACCCAATTTCCTAGTTAGGCTGCAGGTTTGACAAATTCCTAGAGGTCTGTGATAAATGACTACTATTAGTTCAGATTCAGTGTCATATAGTCAATGCCTGAGTTGGTTCCTTCATTTGAAGGTGCACCTATGGCATATGGAGAAGTAGCATAGGAAAGCACACAACAAAAAGAACCAGTAACAGAAGTGCCAAAGAGGGATTAACTTGGGGATGAGTCAATAGATTGTGGTTAGGACTTATTGGGTCCTTCGTTTTTGGGGATCCTAATTTTGGCAAGTTTTGACCTAGTCTGGTTGAAAAGCGATTGTAGAGAAGACTGCTAAAGAAAACGAAAAGAGTAATTTAAGAACAAACAGATGCCAAAAGAAATGTGCCAGAAAGATGAAGAAAAGCATTGTCAAGCTAGAGTTCTGAGAGACTGACAATAAATATAAGTATGCAGAATGAGCAGTTGAAGTTAAGGTTACATAAGTCATCGTAGAGAGTGGACATGATATTCAAGGTGAGAACGGGTATATCAAGCGATCAAGATTATGGAAGAAAATATATAATAGGACAAAGGCAAGGTACCATAAGAAGATAAAAGGATCTATGTCAACATGTTGTCATTGTGTTGAACAAAACCACTTTGCTATTAAATGTTCTTTCTATGAGCTCTACTTTGTAATGTGATCTAAGGGGATTGTTGTACCAATGGTGATCTTTGACATGCTGTATTGTTATGATGCTTTTATCTGTTAGTAAAAGGGGAAGTTTTGGGATTATTCTGTGTCTATATAATATGATTGAATGAATGGCCCTTTAAAAAAATAAATCCTTTTAGTAAAAGTTTGAATTCTCTTATCACTTCTTACTCTTGTTGTAAGTCTATAATCTATGTATGATGCATTTCTCTTAATGTGGACCTTTGTTACAGATGCCTTAATTGTATTGCCTATTGTGCTGATTCTTGATGCCTCTCCATGATCCATTTTCTTTCTAAGTCTCAGAATGCTTGGGGTAAGATTCCTTACTTCCTTGTGACGGTGCGGTGCTAGACTAAAATTAACCTCTTTGTTGGCACCCTATTTCTGCATCCGAGGTCTTACTCCGTTCAAATTTCAATCTAGTAGTTGGTTCTATCCCTACGTAAATATGTGTACTATGTCTCATTTGAAAATGACTTCACAAGGAATGCAATGATATATTTCCTCAAAAAGAAATATGATTTTTTTGACATATCTAAAGAATTTAATGCTTTGGTGGAAAATCTTACAAAGAAAAAAATGAAGGTATTGAGGATGAATAATGGTGGAGAGTTATCTGGGAAGAAATTCTCAAGAGCTCTTTAAAAGGTGTGGTATAACATAGCATAATACTACCGCATACACACCTCAATATAATGGAGTTGTGAAAAGGATGAATAGGATATTGATCGAAAAAGAAAAGAGCATGTTAAGTGGTGCTGGGTTAAGGCAATAATTCTGGGCAAAGGTAGTAGACATTTTGTGATGCTTGGTAAATATATCAGCCTCATTGATCATGTTAGTTGATAAGACTCCACATGAGGTATGGATTAGTAACAAAACATTTCTCACACATCTCATGTTATTTAGCCATGATGCATATGTATATTTTCCAAAGGAAAATATAACTAACTTGGATACAAAATCAGAAAGATGTATCTTTATTGTTTACAAAGATAGTTTGAAAAGTTACAGGCTTTAGAACTCAAAAGAAAATAAGGTTTTGTACATTTGACATGTGGTGTTGAGAGAAGTAAAAGATATTATCAAACAATAAGCCTTACCAATGGAGAAAGAATGAAAGAAAATAGAGTTTTAATTGAAGGATGATGATCTAGACTCTATAGAAGAACAAGAATAAGAAGAAGAAACATATACTTTGATTTTGAGGAGATCATTTTGAGAAAGAAGGCAGATAGAAAGGTATACTACACTTGATTCCTATTCAAATTTTTCTTTTTTTATTGATGATGATGCTATAACTATGATGGAGATAGTGAATTTATAGGATGGAAAACTCTAGAAAAAGGCCATGGTTGAAGATATACCAGCCTTGGACATGAATGATTCTTGATATATAATGGTGTTTGTAGCTGTAAGAAAACCCATTGGGAACAAATGGGTGTTTAAGAAGAAGTTTAAAGCAAAATCCAATGTAGAGAAATATATATCTTGGTTATTAGTAAATGGTTATTCCTAGGTGTAACGAATTTATTTCGGTGATTATTTTTTCTCCTGTTGAAAATTTTGCTTCTTTTAGATTTATTTAATATGTTGCCATTGCTTTTGATTTTGAGGTAAAATAGATGGTTGTGAAGATTACATTTCTACAAGAAAATATGGAATAAGAAATCTATATGAAGCAACCATAAGGATTTATTGTGAAGCATAAAAAAGAGTTGGTATGCAGGATGAAAACATCCTTCTATGGGTTAAAATAATCACCAACGATGTGGTATCCATCTCTCTCTCTCTCTTTATATCTATCTATCTATCTATCTATATATATATATAATATAAATATATATATAAATATAGAGAATAGATATATAAACATATACATATATAATAAGCCCCAAGGGTTAGCTCAGTTGGTCAAAATTAGTACTTCACCATCGGGAGGCACAAGGTCCATTCTCCCTGATGAGCCCTTGGGGTCAACGGGTGGCACTACGTCCACAAAAAATTTGGGCTGACGCCCCTTTGCCTACTGCAAGACTTGACTCCAAGGCTTAGGGGAGAATGGACCTTGTGACCTCTGATGGTAAGATATATATAATATATATATATATATATGCACACACACACACACACATATACATATACATATAGATATAGGGACTTGGCTTCACAAGGATAAAAGTGGACCATTATATGTAGTTTAAATTAGTTGATAATAGACTTGTTTATTTAGTCTTGAATGCATATGATATGTTGTTGATTGGAAATGACAGACAAATCATACAGGAAGTTAAAACCTAGTTTTTTTCTAAATTTGACATGAAGGATCTCAATGCTACAAAGTTTATCATGGACATTTAAATTAAAAGAGGTTGAGAAAAGAGGAAACCCTATTAAATAAGAGAAATTAAGTGAGATAATATTGTAGATTTTTAATATGCAAGAAAGTAATCAATTGAAGGGCTCCATTCCTATAGGTGTAAATTTACTTGAAAATTATTGTCCCAAGACATAGGGAGAGGAAGAGGAAATGTCTTTTGTCCCATATGGAAATGTAGTTGGAAGTTTGATGTACATAATGGTCTATATAAACCATATATTACACATGTAGTGGGAATATTATGCAGATATATCTCAAGACCAATGAAGGAGCATTGGCTAAAAATAAAGAGTGTGTTTTAGGTATCTACGTGCTAGTACTGATTATGGATTATGATACCATAAAGAATATAATGACTCGACATAATGTTGGACATACATGGATTTGTTGACACAAACTAGGCTGGTGATCTAGATTGTAGAAGATATTCAAGTGTGTATGTGTTTAACCTATTTAGAGGAGATATCGGTTGGATGAGCAAGAGACAATTTGTAGTGGCATTTTCAACTACAAAAGTTGAACGCATGGTGACCACATATGTATGAAAGGAATTTGTCTGGCTACAAATATTATGTTTAAGTAAGGGGTTAGTAAAACAATCCATAAAGATAGACTGTGACATCTAAAGTGCAATTTTCTTGGTGAAGAACCCTTCTTATCATTTGAAGATAAATCATATCAGTGTTCAATATAACTTTTGTGAGGGATATGATCAAAGACATGAAGATTTTTATCAAAATTGTGGACACTTTGGAGAATGTTGTAAATGTGTTCACAAAATATGTGAGCATTAAAAATTTCTCTTGGTGTAGAGAAACATTGGGCATTATTGTACTGAACTATTGACTATGTACTCTTGTGGCCTCTTGTATGAAAAGAAAATAAAAAATGGTAGAATATTGGGTATGTCTTATATTATTTTCATGAATTATATACACCACAAAGAAAGGGGGCTTCAAGGGGGGCTTGTTTATCAAAAGGAACTGACACCTTGGGTATCCTTTCTCTTCTTATCCCCAAATTCCCATCCTTGATTCCTCTTCCTCTGACCCTGTTCTTGTTGCACCAGCTGGTTATGATTTGTTGCTTTCACTAACCAAGTAACGTAGCCTCCCCATGAATAATGTAGCCTCGATCCAAGCCATAAGTATAAAGGAAACATGCCAATTGCATAGTCTTAGTCTCTTAATAATTTTGATGTACTATCCTTCAATTCATGAGAACTAACAACCCATTTTCATGCAATGTGTAGTCATAATTATGACTAGAGAAAAAGAAATAGGGAAGGATGAAATCTTTATAGTTCTTACAGGTTTTTCATCATTTTATCACTCATGTTATGTTTATTTACAGAGTTATGTTAGTGTTGTGTGTATTTAAAATTACAGCGCGAAGAATTAAGTTGAAAAATTAAATTTGCTAAA
>APFE031354313.1:44828-75504 GCA_000404065.3 Pinus taeda | reverse complement strand
TTGAATTAAGGGGTATTGCAGGGAAACTAGGAAAGATAATCAGCTCTAACGGTATGACAAAGCTTCTAAAAAAGGAACGAAAAGGTGTAATTGCACAATTATGTTCGCTAGATGTTTGCACATTGGAATCATCTATTTCTCCAGATCTCCAAAAAGTCTTGGACAATCATTCCAAGGTATTTGAGACTCCCAAAGGTCTCCCACCTATTCGTGATCATGATCATGCTATTCATATGATTCCAAGAAGTGTTCCTCCAAACATCAGGCCGTACGGATATCCATATGCCCAAAAGAGTGAAATTGAATGTATGGTTGCAGAAATCCTAGAGGCCAGTATAATTCAACCTAGTCAAAGTTCTTTCTCTGCTCTAGTAGTATTGGTGCACAAGAAGGATGGATCATGGCGCATGTGTCTAGATTATAGGGAGCTCAACAAGCTCACTATTAAAGATAAGTTCCCCATTCCTGTCATTGATGAATTACTCGATGAATTGCATGGATCAATTTACTTCACCAAGGTGGATCTTCATTCAGGATATCATCAAATCAGAATGAAGATTGAAGACATTCTGAAAACAACATTTAGAACTCATGAGGGTCATTATGAATTTTTGGTCATGCCTTTTGGCCTTACCAATGCACTGTCAACATTTCAAGGTTTGATGAATTCAATTTTTCAAACCATTCCTTAGAAAATTTGTGTTAGTATTTTTTGATGATATACTAATCTACAGCAAGTCTTGGAAGGATCATGTTGAACATGTTGACTGGGTGCTACAACTATTGGAGGAGAAACAATTATATGCAAAAAGATCCAAATGTTTCTTTGGAGTCCAGGAGGTGGAATATTTGGGTCATATTGTATCTCATGAAGGAGTTAAGGTAGACCCTAGCAAAATTAAAGCCATTAAGGAATGGAAAATCCCACATCCATAAAGCATCTGCGAGGATTTCTTTGGTTGATAGGGTATTATCGCAAGTTTGTTAAGAATTATGGGAGAATAGCAGCACCTCTAACAACATTATTGAAGAAAGATGCATTTTCATGGACTCTGGAAGCAACAAAGGCCTTTGAACATCTTAAAGAGGCAATGTGCCAAGCATCGGTCTTAGCTACACTGGACTTCACGAAAACCTTCATTGTGGAATGTGATGCTTCAGGAAATGGAATTGGTGGTGTTCTAATGCAAGATGAAAGACCCATTGCTTTTGAAAGTCGTCCAATCAAGGGAAAGTTTTTAAGCAAAGCTATTTATGAGAAGGAAATGTTGGCAATACTCCATGCACTTAAGAAAATGCGACCCTACCTAATGGGAAGACACTTCAAGGTAAAAACGGATCATGATAGCCTTAAATACTTTTAGAACAAAGATTATCCTTTGAAGAGAAACAAAAGTGGGTCACAAAGATGTTGGGTTATGACTTTGAAATCATCTACAAAAAAGGGAAGCAAAATTTAGTGGAAGATTCACTCTCAAGAAAGGATGAGGATGTGGAAGCATTGTTGTGTGCCATTTCTATTATCCAACCAGATTGGATAAACGAAGAAAGGGAGGAATGGAGAATGACGAAGAAGTGTGGGCACTTATTCAAAAGTTACAACAAGATTCCAGTACGTCTGATACATTTAGTTGGCAAAATGATTCGTTATGCTACAAAGATCGCTGATACCTTTGTAAGAATTCCTAGCTAAAACAAAAGATTCTTATGGAATTGCACACTTCTCCCTTAGGAGGGTACTCAGGATTTTTAAAAACTTACCACAAGGTTAAGAAGGAATTTTTTTGGGATGGCCTTAAATAAGATATTCACAAGTTTGTGGCGGAATGTTTGGTTTACCAACAAAATAAAGTTGAAACAATTAAGACACTGGGTCTATTACAACCTTTATCCATTCCAAGCCAACGTTGGGAGGAGGTTTTCATATGGATTTTTATCACAGGTTTACCAATGTCTGAGGTGAAATGAGTGTGTATTCATTTGGTGTGGTTGACAGACTTACCAAGTATGCACACTTTTGTGCATTATCACATCCATTGAAAGCCAGTACAGTTTCTACTGCATTATGGAAACAATTCAAAAGCTACATGGAAACCCAAAGATTATTGTAAGTGACAGAGATCCCATTTTCACTAGAAATTTTTGGACAAAATTATTTTCTTGTCTTGGTACTCAGTTAGCTCATAGCTCATCTTATCATCCTCAATACAATGGGAAAACTGAGATAGTAAACAAATGTTTGGAAGGATATCTTCAATGCTTTGTATCTGATAAATAGACACAATAGGTCAAATAGTTGCCTCTGGCTAAATGGTGGTATAACACTTCCTTCCATACAACAACAAAAATTGCCCCATTTATGGCACTTTATGGGTATCAACCACCATCCATCACATCATATTTAAGAGAAAATTCTAAGGTTCAGGCAGTGGAACATCACATCGAACATCAACAACAAGTCCTCCAACTCTTAAAGGATAACCTCGTGTTGGCACAAAAGAATGAAACAACAGGTAGATCAACATCCCAGTGAAAGAAGTTTTGATTTAGGTGATTGGGTATTCCTACGGCTACAACCATATAAGCAAAATGTCCCTCAAGCAAGCTAAGAAGGATAATAAATTATCACCAAAGTATTATGGTCCGTACAAGGTTTTGCAAAAGATTAGTACTATGGCATACAAATTGGAGCTTCCTGCGGCTTCTCGATTGCACCCAGTTTTCCATGTTTCATGTTTAAAGAAGGTTATAAGCGAAAAGCTCCCAGTTTAAACAATATTGCCAGAACTTGACGAGGAAGGAAAAATTATATTGGAACCGGAAGCAGTCACAGAAACAAGAACTCGACAGCTACCAAATCGATCAATTTCAGAGTATCTTATCAAGTGGAAGAACTTATCCGCTGAAGATTCCACATGGGAGGATGAGAATTTTATAGAGAAGTATCCAGAACTACTCAAGCATTGAGGACAACACTTTTTTGAAGGAGAGGGGCATGTTGGGTCCCTATAATACTAGTGATTACCCCATTACGATTGTAGTTATACCCCTTATTATTATTGTTGCGCCCCTATTGTCCCCATATTGTTATTACTGTGCCCCATAGGATCCCTCTATTTTTATTTTTGTGGCTTTATATTATTATTGTTAGGTCAGCTGGGTTATATTGTGACTCCTTAGACTCCTATATATAGAAATGAGGTTTTGTTATTTGAATCATCCAAGAATTGTTCATTTATGTAATATAAAGGAGGTTGCCCCCTCGAAGAGGCTGAATCCTAAGGCGTTGATCTATCTTTTATATCTTTTCTTGAGCTAGTTTCTTAACAGATTATGAACTCAAGGGAATAATATTAAGCAAAAGTGACTAATATTATGAACCCAAGCAACTAATAAACTCAACCATTTAATATTATAAACCCAAGGAATTAGTGAACCCAAGGGATAAATATTAAAAACCTAAGGGATCAAGAAGCACAAGGGATTGATATTACAAACATAAGAGATTAATAAAGCTGACCATGATTGACATTATAAACCCAAGTTAACAATAAACCCAAAGGATTAATACTAAAACCCCAAAGGGATTATGAACCCAAGGAAATAATATTAAACCCAAGGGACTAATATTATAAGCCTAACATTGGTACACCCTATATAAATATTAGAAAGACTAAGATAAACATTGTTTATTTTCATGGTTAGACAATCCTTGTCACAATGTGACATTCAACTATGGTGAAGCATGGTTGGCTATGATTTTCAATGGTTGACCATGATCAATATTATAAACCTAAGGGATTGGTATTATAAACCCAAATGAATAATAAACTGAATGGATTGATATTATAAACCCAAATGAGTAATAAACCCAAGGGATTCTGAACCCAAGGGAATAATATTAAACCAAAGGGACTAATATTATAAACCCAACATTCGTGAACCCAAATATAAATATTGCATGGACTAAAATAAACATGATTCATTTTCATGGTGAGACAATCCTTGTCATAATGTGACATTCAACCATGGTTGGCCATGGTTGACCATGATTAATATTAAAAACCTAAGGGAATAATAAACCCAAAGGATTGGTATTATAAACCCAAATGAATAATAAACCCAAGGGATTAATACTAAAACCCCAAGGGAATAGTATTAAACCCAATGGACTGATATTATAAACCCAACATTTGTAAACCCAAATACAAATATTATAAAGACTAAAATAAACATGATTTATTTCCATGGTTGACCATGATCGATATTATAAATCTAAGGGAATAATAAACGAAAGGGATTGATATTATAAACCCAAAGGAATAATAAAACTAAGGGATTAATACTAAAACCCCAAGGGATGATGAACCCAATGGAATAATATTAAACCCATGGGACTAATATTATAAACCCAACATTGGTAAACCAAAATATAAATACTAGAAACACTAAAATAAACATGGTTTATTTCGATGGTGAGACAATCCTTGTCACAATGTGACATTCAAACATGGTTGACCATGGTTGGCTATGACTGACAATGGTTTACCATGATTGATATTATAAACCTAAAGGAATAATAAACCGAAGGGACTGATATTATAAACCCAAAGGATTAATACTAAAATCCCAAGGGATTATGAACCCAAGGGCATAATATTAAACCCAAGGGACTAATATTATAAACTCAACATTCTTAAACCCAAATATAAATATTACAAAGACTAAAATAAACATGATTTATTTTCATGGTGAGAAAATCCTTGTCACAATCTGACATTCAACCATGGTTGACCATGATTGACATTATAAACCTAAGGGATTGATATTATAAACCCAAATGAAGAATAAACCCAAGGGATTGATACTAAAACCCCAAGGGATTATGAACCCAAGGGAATAATATTACACCCAAGGGAGTAATATTATAAACCCAACATTCGTAAACCCAAATATAAATATTACAAAGACTAAAATAAACATGATTTATTTTCATGGTGGGACAATCCATGTCACGATGTGACATTCAACCATGGTTGACCATGGTTGGCTATGATTGACAATGGTTGACCATGGTCAATATTATAAACCTAAGGGAATAATAAACCAAAGGGATTGATATAATGAACCCAAAGGAATAATAAAACTAAGGGATTAATACTAAAACCCCAAGGAATTATGAACCCAAGAGAATAATATTAAACCCATGGGACTAATATTATAAAACCAACACTGGTAAACCCAAATATAAATACTACAAACACTAAAATAAACATGGTTTATTTTGATAGTGAGGCAATCCTTGTCACAATGTGACATTCAAACATGGTTGACCATGGTTGGCTATGATTGACAATGGTTGGATTTAAAAGTAATTTTTGTTTTTTATTAAAATTCAATTAGTCATATTAACCATTCATAAATATATCACTTCAACTATTAATAAAAAATACAGTAAAAAATAGTATACTAAATACAAAATCATAAGTATATCATTCAATTATTATAAATACAAACATATTGAAAATTATGGGTGGCCAATACCGTTGCCACCAAGAATTTAATGCTTTTACAATCCAATCTTAATTGCTTTAAAATCTTACTTTCTTTCGAGTACAAACCATTGTTGAGTAACAGTTTGGATATTTGGATATGACTTCGAATGACTGACTATTCAAATACATGAATTTAATGCTTTTACAATCCAATTATAATTGCTTTAAAATCTTACTTTCTATCAACCACATGCCACTACTGAGTAATAGTTTGGATATTTGGATATGACCGCCCATAACTATTCAAATATGTGAATTAATTTACTATGCACAATTTAGTAGTCAACAATAATTTGAAAATCGGGTTCAATTACCAATAAAAAATAAGGTTATTTTTTTACAAGAGTTAAGACAATTTAAACTAGCAATTGCACCTAGAGGTGTAAAATAGGGCAACAGGAGTGGGGAATTTGGAAGGAAATAGTTTACACATTATTATTTGTAATATTTATAACTTGCAGAAGGATCATATTCCACTTTATCATTTCAATATAACCATTCAAAACCTGTGAGAAAAGATTATGCATGCTACTTTGTACCATCAAACTAACCATTCCATCAAGATAACAAGTGCATCGGTATAAAATAATAGCATGATTCAATCGTATTTCCTTAACTAGCATAAATTTGATAACAATATGAAACTCAGTGAATTTTCCATCAGTGTGTAAATGATATGGGCAACCTACTTTCCCCTACAAGCCAAACACCTCAAAATTATTTTTAAAAACCACCAAAAAACATATAAACCCTCCCAACGACATGTTCTAGTTTCAGGAGTCATGCTCTCTATCAACACTTCAATTCTAGCAACCCCAAAATCTGAAATCTTGATAGACTTCTCTGTAGCTATGGGCAGATTACTAGACTTCAGATCCCTTTGAATAAACCCAATATTTTGTAGATACTCGATGCCCCTTGCACATCCAATGTCTCCTTAACTATTAATTTTAAAAGTACTGGGTGGTTATGTCTCCTACTAATTTTAAAGGTGAATTTGTCTCTTAGCTATATACCGCCTCACAGAACCCCCCTTGGCATACTCCAATACACCAAACCATAGGTTTCTTACAACCTCCTATGAATCTTAGTACATTCTCATGCCTCAAAGTGGCCAACATCGTAGAATTTCTATGTCAATTGCTGCTCCAAGATTTGGACTTTCTCTATATTATCCTCCAATCTCTCAAGGATCTTCATTGCAACATACTCACAATTGTACATACCTTTATAAATTTTACCAAATGTTCTGTGTGCAAAAGGAAGATTGGTGTTGAGTTTTCATAAGTCAATGATCGACTCATCATATTCCTCAAGGCCATCATCATCCATAAGTGCCCGTGCAAGGTCATGTTCTCCAAGGGTCCGAGCGGTTATGTTGTTATGGGCCACACTATGGGCTATGGATCCTTAATCTAAAAAATAGGTATAATTATTACAACATTTAAAATGAAAATGGGCATGCCTTGGTGTAGTTCGGGTTTGAATCCATGAAGCTTAACCTATTCTTTAAAATAACTTGAAGTAGGCCCTATCAATAGTTTAAAATATGGTATGAACACCTACGTTTAAGAGAGAGTGAGAAATTTTGAGTAGTTTAGTTCTTCGAAATTATATTATTATTCATGTATCCAAACCCTCGTGGAGGCATACCTACACCAAGGAAACAATACAGGATTGGTTTATGTATAAACACCCATAAGAACTAGAATGAGGAAAGGAAAATATGTCATAAGGAATTTTCTTTTAGCAATTTAAATACCCGGAAATGAGTAAAGGAGGACACTATACTTATGGGTGAAATCCAACTATTAACCCACAATTAGAATCCCTAAGGAAAGTGGCAAGTGCTAAATATAAAAAAATGTGATCAAAACACTACTGTTGAGTTGGAAGATTGAAGACTAGGCCTAGTGAAGCGGCGATATGTCTCCAAGTCTAGCTTGGATAATGAAATTGCCATGAAATAAAATGTTCTTGATGATGAGCTAAGTGTTGACCAAATTTTTCCAACAAGCAGGTAAAACAAGAAAAGAGTACAATTCTTTTCTTCTACAAAATTTGTAGCCATGGTTTACAATGATCAGAATGGTACAGTTGAGTTGGAAGATGTGAGTCCAAGCCTAGTGAAGTGAAATGTCTCCAACTGTAGCCCGGATAATGAAATTGTCATGAAAAAAAATGAACTTGGTGATGAGGTGGTTACTAAACAAATTTTTTTCGACAAGAAGGTAAAACAAGAAAAGAGTAAAAAAAAATTCTTCAACAAAATCTATAGTCATGGCTTACAATGATCAAAATAGTGCTATTGAGTTGGAAGACGGAAGACCAGGCTTGGTGAAGTGAAATCTCTCGAAGTCTAGCCTAGATAATCAAATTGTTGTGCAAGAAAATGTGCTTGGTGATGAGTTGTGTGCTTGGTGAAATTATCGTCCAAGTTAATAATTGTTCTAAAGGGTTAATTGTAGTAAGGTTTTGAAAAATTACCCTACTAGGAGTCATGATGGCCATATTTTGAATGATTGAAAAGATACATTTTCTTTCTATGCATTCTAGAGAGAGATTAAAGTTGTAATGGTAAAATTCTTCAAGGAAAATTTACAATATCTGCAAGCAAAATCACAAGGCTTATAAATTTTTGTGTAAATGACCTTAGAACAAAAAGTAAAACCCTCACAAGACATAAGCTGAATCACACAAAATCTTAGTTAATCTCACAAAAAATATGCATAGGTACATTGTCTTTTGAACATGGAAGGAAATCCTTGGATGTTAAAGGTTAGATTACACAGAGCTCTCAAGAAGTGTAGCAAGAAACTACAACGATCTAAAAGACGATGACCAACCAAAACCGCCCCTCCTCCTATTGTTGCTCTAACATTGTGGAATGTCATTGGGTTGAGGTTTCAAAGAGAAGAGAGAAGATTTTATGCAAGCGGGAGTTGGGAGGTTGTGGGGGGAGAGACATCAGAAGAGGCAACAATGCTACAAGGCGCCAGACAAAGGCCATGACTAAATGGGAGGCATGTACGCAAAGTGACCTCAAATCAACCTATGCCACATGTCATATTTGCATTTTCCAGAAGGACAAAATGAAATATTTTAATTGATTAGGGTGAATAGTGTTTTCCCACCCCAATTCGACAAAAAAATTGCCTATCGGAGTAAAAATACTTTCAGTTATATTCTTCTTTTATGTATTAAACATTAAACACTATGTAAAAAGCCAATCATTGTTTTATTTTTTTACATTTTATTTATTTCATAAAAATAAAATAATCATTGTTTTACTATTTTACATTTTGTTCATTTAATGAGAATAAGATAATATAGATAAAATGAAAACGCAAAGAATATCTGATAGATAAAATGAAAACTCAACAAACCAATCAATGATTTTATATATTATGTCTATTATTTATTAATGCAGGATCATATAACCTAGGGTATCATGTTTACTAAAGGAGTTAGTTCCCTAAGTTAGGATTTAATTATTTAATGTATTTTTCCTATAGTTTTAAAAGAAAATGAGAATTCTTGTAATTAGGAGAAAGTTCAAGAGTAGTTTGGAAGAGTAGAGAGATTTGAGAGTTAGTTAGATCTCATCTAGAGATAAGGGATTAGGTGAGTTTTATGGATCATGGGAGGATCTAGAGAGAAATTGTAGGAGTTTTTTTAGGATCTAGAACCTACTTTCGGTTTAGATCCAATTGTATAAATCAACAATTCATGTAAAGGGGCGTGTGTGAAAATGAAGAGGAATGAGAGGACAATTATCATGCCAATAGTTCTCTTGTGAATATCTTATTTCTTTAATGAATTATTTCTAATATTTTGTATTCATTGATTGTGTGTTCATTTTAGTTTATGTGTGTGGGGGTTTTTAGTTGCAACCTCTATGGTCTGTGCCATCATTTTGGTCTGAGAGAAGAGTTCATATATTAATTTTCATGCTTTCTGGAATAAAAGGAGTTGCATAGTGTGTCATTCGTTAGAGTTGTGTTAATTGTCTACAAGAATTTTGCAACACCGGTTGATTTTTTATTACATTGAGAGTCATGTGGTATGCTCACTTGGGAGCTATGTGAATTGATGTTGAGGTTGTACAAAGGTCAAAATGATTGTTGTTTGATCATAGCACCCACAAAAACTGAATGGTCTCTCCCATGAACGAAAGCTTGTTGATTGTGCTAGAAATCCATCAACCAAGGGGATCTCTCCAATATAATGTCTCAAACATACCTCACACTATTTCATGTAGGATTCCCATCCAGTGTAAAGGCATGGTTTCCAAATCCTTAAAGATTTTCCTTAGCTCTAGCTGTCAGCATAGGAGAGTGATGCAATGGTGTCCTCGAAAGGCAAGGGATGTGTTCTTGGTGAGTGTGTACTTGCAACTGTGTCAAGGTTCTTCTATTACAAAGGGGGAAGAAAAGTGAGTCTCTAAGTGAGAGGTAATACTACCACCTAGGAAGAGACACACATGAACCAGAAGCCTTCATCTAATATCCAATTGAATAGTCCACAATGGATGTGACGGTCATTACAACCAACAAACAAGGAAATATTTGTATAGTATCCCAGGGAATAGTCCACGAGGATGGGACAACAATAACAACCATTACAAAAAATTCTCGATAATATAACCTGTAAAAGAACCAAATTAGTTCAACTATCTTATTACATGTGAAAGCAAACATCAAATACAAACATTCTTACAAATATTCATAGTCCATGCATGAAGAACATGCTAGCCTTAAAAGGATTATGTTATTAAAAAAAAGTTTGAATACACATGTTTACAGTGTAAATCACTAGCCCCAATAGTAGGACATTGGAGCCACTCCTTTCTCCTTAAAGAACTAGTTGATCTCTATAATGCCTTACAGGAGGAGCCAAGGTCAAAATTCCAATGCTCATACAATGAGGGGGTATATTTAACCACGGGGTAATGCTTCCCCTTTATGACTCTATGAATACCCTCATGATTGTTCAACTTCCCATGACTTTTCAAATTACATGACTCTCCATATTACATATGTGTCAGACTTCTATTTTACAATGAATACAATATACATGGTCCACAATGATGATGTGGTACATGAAAACTCATGATGAGAGATCACATGGAACTACTGATATGAATTGCTTGGATGTTGTGGTAGTGTCAGGTCATTTTTGTTGCTATGATTGATATCCTCTTGAGAGTGATTTTGTCTTCTACCCCGCCCCCCATGGCTTGGTAACATGAATAGTCAATGATATCAAGTCTTGAGTGGTGGTCACAAATTGGTGTCCCTTTGTTCTGCCTTGGAAGATCAACTTGCTTTCTCAATTGAAAGAGTGTCTTTTACATGTCTTCCTCCATCTATTTCCTTATCATCACATCGTGACAAAGTACCTATATCTGGAATTTACTCATGATGAGACGACATCAGCCTGAAAACTTCCTAGACTAATATGGTGCACTCAACTTAAAAGACTGAGCCAGAATTCAATTGCAAGTTAGAGAGAGAGGCTCAGTAACTACGCTATGTACTTCCAGCAACCAGCGCTAAGGCTTGAGGCCTGGAACTGTGCAATGTGCAGTTCAGACTAGGCTCAGAGGTTGTCTTTTGCATAGTTTTGGAGGTGAGGGAGTCCAAGTGAAGGAGGGGCCACTTTGGAATATTTATGCATAGTTCTAGGAGAAAGTGGGTCTGGATGAGGGGAGGACAGCTGAAGATAGCTTCTGTGTAGTTTTGGAAGGGAAGGCTAATTGATTTCTAAGCAATTTTGGGAGATAGTGGATGAGGTTGAGAGAGTCACCATTGTAATAAACCTTTGCATAGTTATAATACTAAAAGGATACTGGTCCCCTATAGGATTGCACAACTCAGATGTAGAAGGAGGCATCTTGTTTCTTATGCTTGCGCAATGTGCATTTTGGTTCAGGCTGACTGAACATATTGCACAATTATGGAAGGGAAGGTTGGGTCTTAGGCTTAGGAATTGTGTAATGTAGTAGTCTTGGGGGACAATAACTGCAAATTACATAGATTCAGGGATCAATGTCACAACCTGTTGACTAGAACTGTGCAAACCACATTCGAGGCAAGTTGGGTGAAGCCAAGTTGAAGGGTCAGGGGGCTTCTTCAGAAAAGGCTAAGTAGCTGACTAGTGAGACTAATAGGTGAAGTGATGAAGAGTTTACTATGTCCTAACACTTAGAATACTTGATGAATCAACAACATTGTTTACCAATGACACATGAACAATGCTTCCACTTGTGTGTGCATGCTTCATGACGAGTTACAACAAGTGCAACACCTAAGATATACTTTATGACAACTGTGATGAAAATTGTGTGACAACACTCAAAAACTTTGTGATGAGTGCAAAAAATGTTTATATGGTTAGGAAAACTCATAAACACAAATATGGGCCCTTGAAACCACCAAAATGAGCTTATGCATAAAGGGTGATAGTCAGCGTGCAGAAAGACAACATTTGTCCTATCTTGCAAAAGGGAGAAAAACTCTTAAAGAAAACACATGGAATGATTTGGTGTTTGTGACCATACATGTCGTTGAATATAAAATGATATGACAATGATAATTGTTCTTCAAAATACACTAAGAGGTGCATTTCAAATTCATGAAAGATTTGCTTTGTTCTTAGTACCTACCCTCCAGAGTGATATGAATTAGATGGAGTATTCATGCATTCCTGATCTCGTATATTCTATCATACCCTAGGGTTAACTGGTCTTCTTATCTGATGATTATATTTTATCCTTAGATCCTTCAATGCCATCTAGCATAACATCCTTATTCATGTCCTTCTTCATCATCTTTCCATAGATAGTATGATTCCTGTATCTGTAATCCACTCATGACAATACAACATCAATCTGATAAACCCTTTATCTAAGATTATGTGTGATAATCCATTGATCGAGCTAGAACTAGTAATAGGTAAAGGTGAAGAATCAATGACTAGGCTAGATTGAGGGATAAGATTGCACAATGCTCACTGAGGGAAAAAATTCCATGGTTCAAGCAGGTAGTGGAAGCTACGAGATGGGGCCCTCGGAGGAAAAACTCCATAGTTTCAAAAAGTAGTGAGGTCCAACTAAGGGAACGGACACTAGGAGAAGCATCTGCATAGTTTTGGGTGCCAAGGGAGGTTGGGCTTCTGTGAATTGTGAAATTCCACTAGACAAGGGAAAAGCTTTGGGGTTGAAGATTTGAAGTGCATAGTTTAGGAAGGTTTGATGAGGCTAGGTTGCTAGGAATCCTCCAGAATTTCGCTAAGTGTGGATTCAATGGAACCGATGTGAATAGTGATAGAACTTGATTGTGATCACACACATGGACACTTTGTGACACAACGTAGATCATCCAAAACATATGAAAACATACTTCCCTTGGTGCAACAATATTTGTGGCAACTTATGACAACTACAACACCGAAGATAGACTTTGTGATGATAATGATGAAACTTGTGTAATAGTGCATGAAAATTTGGAAGTGAGTGAGAAACATGTCTATATGGTGAGAACAACTCATTTCAACCAAGATCCCCCCTTGAAGAAAACCAAAACTCCCTTTCACATGATAAATGATAATTCTCGTGCCCAAAGATGACACTTGCTATATAATGCTAAAAGTGTCAACGACACTTGAGATCGAGGAAGGGATCTTGAAATCATGAGCTGACCAATAAGTGACTCAGGAACTACCGATCACAAGATCCATACTAGGCTCCAAAATTTGAGTGTAGGCCAAAATTTCGAAGGGTTTTGCAGCTACTACAACACTTGGAGACACACTGATAGAATCCAGCTTCTCTATTTTGGTTAACTCTTTCATGTGGGGCCTTGGTTCTTTGAGGAGTATTGATTCATTGCGTAGATAAATTTGGCCTTTTCCACTAACCCCATGACTAGACATGGTATCCTATGTACCTTATTGGTTGAACAGAACATGTAGTTTGGAAATATCATAGTGTTTCATCTCTAGTGTTTCTCCTCTTCCAACAGGCCTATACAGTACCCTAACAGAGTCATGCATGAACAAAAACATTTCTCTACTACCATAGAGATTACAAAGTACCCCAACGGAGTTTCTTGCTTCACCTCTCTGTGCAGGAAGCCTTTCTCTTCTTTCGCCTTTATTTATTCATTTTTAAAAGAGTAATGTGCATTGGCACTTTTTCATTCTGGGTAGAAGAGGGATCCTGATTTATTGAGAGTAGAAGAGGTTGTTCCTTCAGAGAAGTGTATAAAGACATCTCATTTGGTTTTTCTCATTTAGATTTTCCCTTTCTCCTTCTATACTAGTTGGATAAGCATGAAGAACATATATAAGAATTGACTATAGGAATAAGGTTTCATAGATAGACACAGGATCATGGTTGGACCAAAACTCTCCTTACAGACGAATTGTATTTTCTGTCAGAACTTCATCGACCAAAAGAAAAAGCCAACACAAAGAAGTATGGTTGGAGGTTTAACCAAATGTTCTTAGAAGGCTCTTTAAAATTCGGCCACACAGATACAAAGAAGCCAAAATAGGTCCAAGAACAACACTTATTTGCATGATGAAAAAGAAAGGATAAACTCAACAAAAATAAAACAAGGAAAGAAAAATAAAATGCACAAAAAATGGAACAAAAATAGGAGAAAATAACACAAAATGGATCAAGAAAAAGAAAACAAGGAAAAACTACAAGGAATGAGTGCAAGAAAGGGAAAATCGAGACACAGCTAATCCTACTCCTAACCTAACAGCTAGAAGGTCGAGGTCACATGTAATGAAATTTCAAGTGAAGACAACATAGTTGTTCCTGACTTGCATCCACAAATATATGAATAATTGGAAGAGATAAAAAGTAATTTGCCACAAAAAATATGATATCTAGAATAACTTGCACAAAATTTCGAAGGCCTTTCTTATGGGAAAAAATATGTGTCACAACCACAACTTTCATCCAATTCACATTCTTATGTTTCCAATGAATATCATCTTTCGACAAACCTTGGAAGCTTATTTTTTATGTGTTCCCATCTACATTAAAATATTTAGTAAGCGTGAGGGAAGATCAAAACTTGTTTTTCATGACAGAACCTACTAAGCAAGATTGCTTGAACCATCCATCGATTGGATCATACAATTTGTGGAAACCCTCTTCAAATATTTGAAAAGATGTGTTTCCAATGAGAAGCATGGGATTTTGATGAGAATCTTGTAGGGAAAAATATATCTTATCATTTTTAACAGTCATGTCGAGACAGTGAGGACTCGACATAACTATCAACGAAGGTTGAAGTGTTTCAACTATTCAACACAAATTTAAACAGTGAGATATTAAACGATTAAGGTCAAGAGATGAAAAACCACTCTCCTTAGATGTTCTTATGGGAGAATGATAAGTTGAATGACTGTCATCAAGGATAGAGGAGTGATCAGATGAGCTCATTGAAGCATCACATTCCTAGTTTGTGATCAACAAAGATAAATCAATTTGAACAATTTTGCAAATGTTTCGAAAGATAGAATCATCTTGTTTTTGTGATGAATATGACAATACATTTGTTCATAACTAGTAGCACATTGCAATAACATTGTAATCATCAGGAGAAGTTGGAAGGGATGTTAGTACAACAGCCACATGAAACTAACTAGGATGGAATGAGCATAAAGGAGATTGATTCGCACAATAACTCGTGCATACATTCACACTCAATAGGGTTTCACATGCAATGAAGGATAAGATTCGAGTTATGATATCAAGGAAAGCTAGGATATTCTCATCACAAAATACATATGATAGATATGATCCCTTCAATTAGGAATGATCAACTTGCATGAGAGGTACACATTCCAAACCCGATTTTGCTGCAAGAGATTTGCATGAAGATGAATGAACTGTAAAATATTCTTGAGTCCAATCAAAAGTAAAATCTCAAGAGTTTGAAAGATTACATATGAAATACCAAACATATTTGAGAAGCATATTTTCACTGAATGAAACCATGTAAAAAGAAGGATTGTGTGAGAGAAATCAGATTTGACTTAGTTCAGGGGGTTTACTAGAGTCATGAGATCCTAAGATAACCATCGATAGAAGTTTAAGCACCTCAACTCCCTAGTTCGTCCCCGAACTTCCAAAGATGGTAGAATCACATTTTGAAGCTTGAATAAGTTCATGCGTGGTTTGAGGATAGTTGATGTTACTTATTTCAATAAAGCCATTTCTCGTTAGGTAAGAACCATCTATGTTAGTAATTTTACCATATTTTTCAACTTCAACAACCAAATTTGTTCAAGTTGTAAGATTATTCTAATCACAAATTCAGAGATAAATGAATTAGTGAGATCTCATGAGAAAGATGATTTGAAGTGTTTTCTTCATGTAGGAGAAGAGATGGTGAGGGCTCGGAAGGGTACTCTATGATTTGACTATTTTCAATTTCATCATGGAAAACATGACTACCTTGTGTCAACCGAGGGGATAACTCATCAAATGAATAAACTGAATAGCATGGTGTATCTCTGCCATAAGTAGATGCATTGTAAGATACAGGGTACACAAGATAGTGAGTCAAAAGGAAGCTTCAATATGAACATCTTCTTTGACTGAACCAAATTCTAGATCTAAAGTAAAATCTTCATGAGAAATTGAAAGATCATATGATGTGCTCAGGCATTCAACATGACACATGGCAATAGAGTCATAGTCATTGGAATGATTGTTTCCAAAGTCTTGGGGTTGATTGAAATAATTGATTGCATTTGATTTACTACCGAGATTGGCATATTGATAATCATCTAATAATGGAAGTGCATCATCTTGACATTGAGGATCTTGAAAGATGTAATAAATATTCAAAGTAACTTCACCTTCCTGCACCTCTACCTGTGTAGAGTGACTTCCTTGTACTTGATCAAAGTTTGAACTAGTAACACAAAAATCAAGAGGGTGTGAAAGAATAGATGGTGGAACATATTTCCCAAGTGGATCATGGTACAAAGAGTCATGACCTGTAGATGGAAGAGGATAAATCCATATCACATTCGAGATTGTAGTTACGAACAATGACATCATCTTACAGAACATAGGAGTCAATATTCGACATAGGCCTTACAAGCCATTTTGGAATTTCCTCAATTGAATCTGGGTCATGAGAAATGGAAGAAGAATGAGAATATGGATTGGGAATTTTATTCTCATATTTATTGTAGAGAGGAACCCCTATCAAAACTGGAAAAGGAGGAGGAAAAAGAACAAAAGGGGTGGTAAGATCCTCCTTTGAAATTTGAGGTGTCTCATGATTCACAAGAGTTGGGGGAATAAAAAATTCAGGGGGTTTGGGTTCACCATGTAACAAGATAAGAACCAAATACTCAAACTCTTGTAGTAGAAAATCCTAATTCATATGTTTTTTCAGGAACTTTAGAACAAAGATGAATGAATCGATCACGAACATTTCAATAGTCATACTTATTGAAGGCTTTATGAAACTCCTTGGCAAGTTGGTCGAGTGGATGGATAGAAGAAATGGGTAGTGTATGAAACCATTTATTAACACAACCTTTGAATGTGACGGTGAGTAATTTAGCCATGACATGTTTGCAATGTATTCTGTTGGAAACACAAAGAGGGACAACTTGAAACAGATGTATAAGAAAAGTTGGTTCACCCTCACCATCAAACTTAAATTCAGACAAGTTATGAATAACTTTTACAGGGATGGTACAATTATCTCTTTATAAAAAAATCTTGGGATTATGATTTAGGGAAGAGCCATTTAAATAAGAGATTCAAACTAGACTCAATCGGAAAAACTTGTCCTTTATCCCTCCTCCTAGTGCCATTTTCTGGATCGTGCTAGAAATTTTTCAACCAAGGGGATCTCGCCAATATGAAGTCCCAATTAGACCTCACACAATTTGGTGTTGGTGTCCCATTTGGTATAAAGGTGTAGTTTTAAAATCCTTAAATATTTCCCTTGGCTCTAGTTGTCATCACGGGAGAGTGATGCAATGGTGCCTTTGAAAAGAAAGGGAGGTGTGCCTAGTGATTGTGAATTTGCAACTGTGTCAAGGTTATTCTACTGCAAAGGAGGAAGAAAAGTGTGCCTCTAAGTGGGAGCTAATAGTACCACCAAGGAAGAGACACACATAAACCAAAAGGATTCATCTAACATCTAGCAAAATAGAGTACAAGGGGTGCGATAGTCATTACAACCAAAAAATAAGGAAAGATTTGTCTAGTATCCCACAGAATAGTCTACAAGGATAGGACAACAATAAAAACCATTGTACCACATTCTCAATAAGTTAAGCACTAAAATAATCGAAATAGTTCAACTATCTTAGTACATGTGAAACCAAACATAAAATACAAATGTCCACATAATAGTCTTACAAACATTCATAGTCCATGCATGAAGAATGCGTTGGCCTTAAAAAAATTATTTTATTAAGAAAAAGTTTCAAAACACATGTTTACAATGTACATCACTAGCCCCAATAGTGGAACATTGGAGCCACTCCTTGCTCCTCAAAGAACTAGTTGATCTCTCTAATGCCTTGAAGTAGGAGCCAAGGTCAAAAGTCCATTTCTTATACAATGAGGGGGTATATATAACCAAGAGGTATTGCTTCCTCTTTGTGACTCTTTCACTACCCTCATGACTATTCAACTTCCCATGACTTTTCAACTTACATGACTCTCCATATTACATATATGTCCTTTGGACTTCCATTTTACAATGAATACAATATACATGGTCCATAATGATGATGTGGCATATGAAAACTCATGAATAGATATGACATGGAACTGTTGATAGGAATTGCTTGGATGATGTGGCCATGTTAGGCCACTACTGTTGTTGTGAGTGATGTCTTCTTGAGAGTGCTTTTGTCTTCCAGCCCCCATGGTTTGGTAACATGAATCCCAATGATCTCAAGTGTTGAGTGGTGGTCACAAATTGCTGTCCCTTTGTCTTGCCTTGGAAGATCATCTTTCTTGCTCGCGTGAAAAAGTGTCTTTTGCATGTCTTCCTCCTTCATCTCCTTCCCCATCATCCCATCATGACAAAGTAAATGTATCTGCAATTTACTCATGATGAGTTGAAGGTAAAAAATCAATGCAAAATTAGATATGCTATCACAAAATACATATGCTATCACAAAATACATATCATAGATATGGCCCCTTAAATCAAGAATGACCAACTTCCATGAGAGGTACACATTCCAAACCTGATTTTGCTACAAGAGACTTGAAATAAGATGAATGAACTGTAAAATATTCTTGAGTCGGATCAGAAGTAAAATCTTGAGAATTTGAAAGAATACATCTGAAATACCAAACATATTCAAGAAACATATTTTCACTAAATGAAACCATGTAAAAAGGTGAGACAAATCATGTTTGACTTAGTTCGAGGGGTTTAGCAGAGTTGCGAGATCCTGACATGACCATCGATAGAAGTTGAAGTGCCTCGACTCCCTAGTGGGTCCCAAAATTTCCAAAGATTGTAGAATCACATTTTGAAGCTTGAATAAGACCATGCATGTTTGAGGATAGTTGATGTTACTAGTTTCAATAAAGCCATTTCTCATCAGGTAACAACCATCTCCGTTAGTAATTTTATTGTATTTTTCAACTTCAACAACCAAATTTTCTCAAGTCATAATATTATTATGATTGCAAATTCAGAGATAAATGAATCAGTGAGATCTCATGAGAAATATGATTTGAAGTGTTTTCTTCATGCAGGAGAAGAGATGGTGAGGTTGGGAAGGGTACTCTATGATTTGACTATTTTCAATTTCATCGTGGACAACCTGACTACCTTGTGTCACCCGAAGGGATAACTCATCAGATGACTAAACTGAATAACATGGAGTATCTTTGCCACAAGTAGATGCATTATAAGAGACAGGGCACATGAGATAGTGACACAAAGAGGAACCTTCGATATGAACATCTTCTTTCCGAACAAGATTCTAGATTTGAATTAAAATCTTCATGAGAAACCAAAAGACCATATGATGTTATTGTTCATTCACCATGACATATGGCAATAGAGTCATCATCATTGGAATGATTGTTTCCCAAGGCTTGGGGTTGATTGAAAGAATTGATTGCATTTGATTTACTACCGAGATTGGCAGATTGATAATCATCTAAGAATGGAAGTGCATCATCTTGACATTGAGGATCTTGAAAAATGTAATAAAGATTTAAATCACCTTGACCTTCATGCACCTCTACCTGTGTAGAGTGACTTCCTTGTACTTGATCACAATTTGAACTAGTAACACGAAAATCAAGAGGGTGTGAAAGAATAGATGGTGGAACATATTTCCCAAGTGGATCATGGTACAAAGAGTCATGACCTATAGATGGTAGAGGATAGCAGAAATCCATATCACATTCAAGATTGCAGTTACGAAGAGTGACATCATCTTACAGAACATAGGAGTTAATATTCGACATAGGCCTCACAAGCCATTTGGGAATTTCCTCCATTGAATCTGGGTCACGAGAAATGGAAGATGAATGAGAATATGGATTGGAAATTTGATTTTCATATTTATTGTAGAGAGGACCCCCTATCAAAACCGGAAAAGGAGGAGGAAAAATAACAAAAGGGGCGGTAAGCTCCTCCTCTAAAATTTGAGGTGTCTCATGATTCGCAAGAGTTGGGGGAATAAAACAATCAGGGGGTTCAAATTCACTGTGTAATGAGATAAGAACCAAACACTCAAACTCTTGTAGTAGGAAAGCCTAATTCATATGTTTTTTCAAGAATTTCATAACAAAGCTGAATGAATCAATCTCAAACATTTCAATAGTCATACTTATCAAAGGCTTTATGAAACTCCTTGGCAAGCTGGTCGAATGGATGGATAGAAGAAATGGTTAGTGTATGAAACCATTTATTAACACAACCTTTGAATGTGGGGGTGAGTAATCTAACCATGACATGTTTGCAATGTATTCTATTGGAAATGCAAAGAGGGACAACTTGAAACAGATGTTTAAGAAAAGTTGGTTCACCCTCCCCATCAAACTTAAATTCAGACAAGTTATGAATAACTTTCACAGGGATGGTACAATTAAGCTCTTTGTAAAAACATCTTGGGATTATGATTTGGGGAAGAGCCATTTTAAATAAGAGATTCAAACCAAACTCAATGGGAACAACCTGTCATTTAGCCCTCCTCCTAGCACCATTTTGTGGATGGTGCTGGAAATTTTTCAACCAAGGGGATCTCCCCAATATGAAGTCCCAATTAGACCTCACACCATTTAGTGTTGGTGTCCCATTTGGTATAAAGGCATAGTTTTCAAATCCTTAAATATTTCCCTTGGCTCTAGTTGTCAGCATGGGAGAGTGATGCAATGGTGTATTTGAAAGGAAAGGGAGGTGTGCTTGGTGATTATGAATTTGCAATTGTTTCAAGGTTCTTCTACTATAAAGTGGGGAGAAAAGTGAGCCTCTATGTGGGAGGTAATAGTACCACCCAGAATAGAGCACAATGGATGCTGTTATCACTCAGGTTGTCCCTAGGCTCCTAATAGGGATACGGCTGAGGTAACCACAAACCAATCTTTGGATTACAGGTTCTAGCCCACCTGCAATCAGAGAGGGCTCTCTCCTTATGATTCAACCTTAGTTGATGATTTTAGGCTAGCTTTCTGACTTCAAGGGAATGTTGTTTGTGATTGGATGGGAGGTAGGATTCTCGAGGAAAGAGGCAAGGTAAGGTGTGATAAGTTTCAAACCATTGGGCATGGAGTCACAGATTGAGGCTTGCGAGCGTTTTCTTGGTCACAAGGGGATACGGAGCGGGATAGCCACACATGATACAATTATTGGTCTGCTGAAAGTACGGAATGGACATCAGGGATGAAAGGCAAAGGAGAATCATTTCATCATGCTGAAAAATAGGAGAAATGGATGAATGGGATCTAGGAGTAGTTAAGAATTCCTAAAACATGCACTCATATGTGAAAGAAACAACGTAAACAAGATCATTTAAGAATACATGCTCATAACTATTTCTGAAGAAAACATTGAGAAATGCAGAAATTGAACTTAAGGTGTAATGAAACAAATCTTAAGCTATTCTTTTTTCCTGCAATTTAGAATGGCGGAACGGTGGTAAAAAACATAAAATTTAACAGAGGAGAGGAACACTTATTGGATCATGTAGAGGCACAGGAATTCCGTAATCATTCCTTGACCAAGAGAAAACGTCAAGTAGTTTCGCAATCCATGCTTTCAGCAATCTTTGATTATGGAAATTATAACAGTTACAGTGCGAGTCTCTGCTCGGAGACAATGCTGGAAAGAAGACTGACCAACAACTACTACCAACCAACCAACCCCTCACAACATTGCTCAGGGTTGTATTTATAAGCAAAATATCGGAAATACATCATTACAAGTGACCTAGATAGGTCTGTTAGAAAACTCTTCAAAATTCTAAGTGTTGTTGGAATTAAATGCAAGTAAATCTTTTTGGCTGCGCTGGGGGCAGCTGGATCGGAACAGGTGACGAGGTGGCCCTTGGGGGCTAGATGCGGTGCTACTGGGATGATTTGTGCTTCGGGAACTGCAGTTCGGCTCTGGTGTGAATTAAAATGTGCAATAATTATGAATTTGAGAGCTTGCAAGTGGTTTCGCCCTCTTTCTATGAATCTGCTGGAAGATATTAAATTTTCTCCTGCTTCGGGCCGCTCCTCAAGATTTTCACTGATACTCTTTTCCGCTACATTAATGGCTTCCGCCGTCGACTGATACTCTTTGACACGCTTGAAGCTTGATGACTTGATCTGATACACTTTAAGTTCTGTCATTGATCTGTTGTTGTCTTTAAACCGGATCATTTTCGCACGATCGGGCGATTTTCGGGCCTTTCGGCGCGCAATGGGCTAAGAAATCAGAAGATTCCCCGAAGATTCCTCGAAATGGCCTATTTCCCGTAGCGATGCGTGATTAGCACTTCGCGCTAATTGCGCATCGAAAACTGCCTCTGTTTCTTGTTCTGGAGCTCCGAAGTGCGATTTTTCTTCCTGCGCGAGGTTTCGGCTTTCTGGCTGCTGACGTCAGCATGACTTCGGCTGTACGGCGGATGACGTCAGCTGTGGTGGGTCCCTGGTATAGAGCAACGTGGTGAGGTGCTGATACTGGAGGTAATTCGATGAAGAAACTCCGATGCGATCGCAATATCGCATCAGCGGGGAACGGAGGGTGCTTGAGTTGGACATTCGGCGCTTGCGACCGCCGACCGCCGATATTGCAATATCGCGTCAGGTGGTGACGGATGGGTGATAACCTATATGGAGATGAAAGTGCGATGCTGCGATGCGATCTGGCTTTAGGGTTCTATGAAGTGTAAGTTTTGGGAGGAAAGAGCAAGTGAGTGGGTGCAAAGGGCATTTGAAGTTTCGGAAGGGGTCCGAATACCTCAGAGGGATCTTATACTTTGGAAGGAGTCCATTGTATCTGGGAGATGGTTTTGGAGGTCAAGGGTTCTTGCTAAGTTTCAGATAAATTGAGCAATTCCCGGGGGTACTTATGGTTATTTTTCAACCAGGAGGAGGGATATTAGGTAGGGGGATTTTACATAATATTAATAAGGGGATGGGAAGAATAGGGAGCTAAATAATAATGTTAGTGGTTAATATGGAGATGGTAAGAAAGCGCTAAGTTCAGGAGACCTTAGGCTGTTACAAGGGGGTAGAACCATGCTTAAGAGAAGGCATGGAACAACTTTGAGTAAAGCAGATCTTTACTCAAGCCAGTGTTATGAAGATGATGGAACTTAAGAGGTGTCGAGCAGATCTTGACCTCTTTTGGGGAAGTTAGTTAATGAGTGGGGAAAATAGAGAAGGGGAGTTAGTTATACCTCTTTTGAGCTTCTTGCATACAAATTCTTGCTGATTGTGTCCTGAATGATATGACAGCTGAAAACCTGGAACTGGTCAGCAATTAGGATTCAACAACCTCAGAACTACCTACGCAGCCTACTTACCTAGCATTTTTTCTTCTTTTGTTTGGGGGTGCACTTAGACTTGCAAACCCATCATTCATTTTTCTTTTGATGCTTTCCTATCTACATACTGCCCTTATTTCTTCCAGGGCCCAGATTAAGCTGTTGGGCTCCTCTGCTTCTCTACCTATCTAAGAATCTGCCAAGATTAAACTGTTTGGACAGATTTACAATCTCTATATTCTAAAACAGGAAATTTAAACCTAGGGAGACCAAGGTTAAGCTGTTTGGACCTCCCTTTAACGGAAAAATGGCGATAACGGGATAACTTTACAAAATTTGGAAGGCAATTGAATGAACTTGGGGTAGCTTTCTTCACTTGGAGACTGTTAAGCAATTATGGAGCATTGCAGCAGGCAAAGTACGACATATTTGGCCTGTAAAATGCCAGTCATGAAATATGAATAACTTGCTGCAGCAGGAAGCTAACAGTGGCTCCACTCGGGGATGGCTTCTCCTTGTGAGAAGTCAAGAACAGCAGGTCAGAACGCCTTGGCCTTTAGTTTCTTTCTATTAAACTGTAAAGCGCCGCCTGCTTTCTTCCGCGTGCTTCAGTATTATAAACTCTAAAAAAGGACAAAAACTGATATATACAACTATGTAGAAACCAACTACCATCTGCCCTTTGAAGCAGGAGGATCATTGTAGTGCTTCAACATCCGACCATTGATTGGGCCCTCTTCCGCTATGCTGTTATGAAGAGATTTGAGAAAGTAGGTGTTATTGCCTTGCACAACACTGATAACGTATGGACCTTTCCAAAAAAAATCGAATTTTTCATGTTTGCCCTTGTCTTCTCTTCTTGCATCCCATCTTAGAACTTTGCTGCCTACCTAGAAATCCTCTGCTTTAGACCTCTTATCAAACATTTTCTTGAGTTTTTCTTGTAGACCCTGAGCTCTATTGAAAACTTCTTCTCTGGTTTGCTGAAGGTGAATGGTCTGATTAATTCTTCTTTGCATGTCATTTGGTTCAGCCTGAAGTTCTTGCAATAGTTTGATAGTAGGTATGCCCAGAGACGAAGGAAACCTAGCTTCCATGCCATATAAAAGTTCATAGGGGCTCATCCCGATGGACTTTTTGGAGGACAATCGGTCTTCCCATAGGGCATTAGTGAGCTTTTTGTGCCAGTTCTTTTTGTTTTCTTCTAGTATCTTCTTTATGATATTGATGAGGCTCTTATTGGAAGACTCGGCCAGGGCATTACCTTGCGGGTAGTAAGCTGTGGAGTAACCTAAGATAATGTGGTTTTTGTGGCAAAAGTTAATGATTTTCTTAGATTTGAAAGTAGCAACATTGTCGGTAATGATTTTCTCCGGGCAGCCAAATCTAGAAAGGATGTTGCTTTCAAGGAATTAGATAATGGTGGAGTCATTGGCTTGCCTACACGAGATGGCTTCAATCCATTTGGTGAAATAGTCGGCGGCTGTTAAAATCCATTTGTGCTGGCCTGAGGAGGAGAGATGAATTTCTCCAATGAAGTCAAGACCCCATTGTTGAAAAGGTTTCTCGGTTGAAATGGGCTTTAGGGGCAGAGGCAATAGCTTTCTTTTTCCTTCAAAGATTTGGCATTTGTGGCATGAGGCAGTAAACCTTTTCACATCTGCAAAAAAGGAAGGCCAGTAATAACTAGCTTGTAAGATCTTGTCCGCTGTAGTTTTCCAATATAAGTGTCCTCCGCAGTCACCTGCATGAAATTATTTCATGACGCTGTTAGTTTCATCTATAGTTAAACATTTAAGCAAAATGCCTTCATAATTTTTCCAAAACAAAGCACCATATATGACACAGAAGTTTGATGATTTCATTCTTAAAAATCTTTTCTTAGTTCTGGACAATCCTAGGGGAGCGCACAGGTTTAACAATACAAAGCAAATATCAGAATACCAAGGGGACTGTGTGAAGGTATCACTGATCTGTGGAGTCGCCAGCTCCGCCTCATCGTCCAGCTAATTAATGTCTAATGCTTGGAAGTTTGTTTCAGCCATTAGCTTGGCTAGCCCTTGTCCTTTTACGAGTTTGGTGGGCTTTATCTCAATGTCGTATTCAAGGATGCTAGCAATCCATTTGCCTCTTCTACCTTCCAATCCTTCTTGGATTAGTATATCCTTTACGACAGCATTAGGGACATATGCGATCACATGGGAGTAGAGGATGTAAATTCTGAAGTCTTTGATGGCTTTGACCAGGGCGTAGGCTTGCTTTTCCATGATCTGAAATTTTAGGGGTGCGTCTCTCAAAGCTCGACTGAATAAATCTATTGGTTTCTCGTTGCCCTGATCATCTTTCTGCAGAAGGACTGCGGCTATGGTATGTTCTGATGCGAAAGAAAAAATGATAAAGTCTCTGTCAAATTGAGGACTGGTGAGGACAGGTGTTTGAGTCAGGGCAATTTTTATACTCTCGAAAGCTTGCTTGGCCTCAAGGGACCATCTCACCTTGGCGTCCTTTTTTAGCATGTTGCTCAATAGCCTTATTAGCTCGGCTAAATTGGGGATAAATCTCCTCAGGAAGTTGATTTTTCCGAGGAATGCTTGTAATTCTTTCATGTTTCTTGGGTAAGGGATTTGGAGGATAGCTTGAATTCTTTCTGGGTCGATTCTGATCCCATCTTTTGATATTATATGCCCTAATAGCCTGCCTTCCCCCAGGGCAAACAGGGACTTCTTAGGGTTCAAGGAAATGCCGTATTTCCTACATGTGATGAAAATTTACCTTAAGTGCTTAAGGTGTTGTAGGTCGGATTTGGAAAATGGGGTCAGGTCATCCAAGTAAACCACAAGGAAATCGTGTATCTCCTTAGCGAACGCAATATCCATTGCCCTCTGAAAGGTGGCGCCGACGTTTTTCAGCCCAAAGGGCATTTTAACATACTTGAATGTTCCCAGGGTGTGGTAAAAGCTGTTTTGTCCTGATCGTCTGGGTGAACAAGGATTTGGTTAAATCCTGAGAATCCATCTAGTAGAGAGATCCTAGAGGAACCCACTACTCTTTGCAAGATGTGGTCCATTTTGGGTAACGGGTAGTGGTCTTTTAGAGAGACTTGGTTTAGATTTCTTAAGTCTACACACAGTCTTATCTCTCCTGTTTTCTTTTTGGTGGGAACTAAGTTAGATACCCATTCTGAGAATCTAATGGGCGCGATGATACCTACTTCAAACATTCTTTTTATTTCTTTTTCAATCATAGGGATAAGCATGGGGTTGATTCTTCTGAGTTTTTGTTTGAACGGTTTCTGATTCGGTCTTAGGGGAATGGTATGCTGGATTACTGAAGTGTCATAGGACTTTAAGTCCTCATAACTCCAGGCAAATACATCTTGAAATTCTTTGAACATATCCACATATTTTGGTTTTTGGTCAGGAGGCATATTTTTGGATAGTTTAATCATTCTGGGATGTTCTGCTGTTCCTATGTTGTATTCCTCTATGGCGGCATCCAAAGGTTCCATCTTTGGTTTTCTGGCCACATCGCTGTCATCAAACATGTCTTCCAATGGAGTAAGGCCGACAGGTAGAACATTTCCTTTTAGGTCAATAAACTCTTCTTTTACTTCGACTGCCTTAGGTGAACAAAACTGTGTCAGTTGCCCTATGTTTGTACCGTCAAAAATAGTTGGGCTTAGTATTTGTTCAGCCATGGTGGCTGTTAGGGTCAGGCGATCTTCTTCTGTTAACTGTTGTGATTTGGCTATAGCATCCATGTCAATGTTTGTGCTAGAGAATTCATCCTCCAGTGTAAAAAAATTGTTAATCTGGGCATCATCTTGGAATACCTGCCAATTCTCGACATTGTTAGGAATTGATGGTCTGTGTTTTACTTCTGCGGTGAAGTGGTGACTTGGTCCAAAGGGAAGCCTACATGTGCTAGCGAAGGTAGCTAGGCTATGGGCGTGAATATTATGATCTCGTGCAATTTTGGCCAACTCAAAATCACTGAAGGCGCTAAGCAATTCGCTGGCAGCGGCTCTGTAAGCTCTCATTCTATTATCATTAGCGACGAAGTTGCCCTTTATCTGTTGTATGATGAAGTCCGAATCACCTAGGATGGAAATTGTGGTGGCTCCAAGGGTTTTGAGCAGCTTGAGGCCCAAGAGAAGGGCTTCATACTCCGCCATATTGTTTGTACATCTAAAATTGAGTCTATAGGCATGGCCTTCTGCGTGATTCTCGTGAGTATTGTAAATCCACACTCCAACCCCTGCTCCTAACTTGTTAACTGCACCATCAAATTCTAAATACCATGAGGCTTCTCATCCAGGGTGTGTATTGGGGATTCGAGTGGTATGCGGAGTGGATGAGCTGGTGACTTCTGTTTCGGGATTTTCTCCCTGTCCTGTGCTGGTTGCCCTGGCTGTTGAGACAATTTCATGCGAATTGGCAACTGATCTCTCATTGGCATTGGTTTCTTGCTCTAGGGATAACGGTTTGTCAGGAGTTGGAGGGCTTGTATTATCATTAAACAAAATAAAAGAATCCATATTAGAATAGATTGAGTATATTGGAAAATTTTGGGGTTTCTCCTCACTACTTACCACATACTTCATTAATGTCTCCCTATAAAGTCTCTTTGGTTGCCCAAAGACAGATATAGTGGCATAAGAGAGGTCGAGTTGAAGGGATCCTTGCAATTTTGCTCCCCCATGATCTAGATAGCAGCATGCCATACTTCGTGGGAATGTCAGCAACTACTACGTCCATTAAGATTGTCTTGTTGGGAAACTAGACTAGGGATACACAAAGATCTTTGATTAGGCCTAGACATTTGACCTGACTTGAATCAAATGAATACAGATCTTTATAGGGTCGGGTGACATCGAGATTCAACTTTTCCATTACAGCTTTGGGCATGAGGTTATGTGAGGCGCCTGAGTCAAACATAGCATTGTGCAGTATCTTATCGTGTATGTGTAGGCTGACATAGAAAGGCGGAACAGGTCCGTATGTTGTTTTTCCGTCAACCTCTGGCCCGAACAGTAGTTCAGGGGTGTCATCTAGAATGTTTACATCATCCCTAACTTCCGGCAATTGAAGTGATTTTTGAATTTGTTGCCTATAAACATCATGCTTAGCTAGTTCTGAGAGGGGAATGGAGATTTTAAGTTTTCCAATTTCTGTTTCTAGACTAAATGGTTTTTCCACTGGGTTCCGGGTATTGACAGTGGTGAAATTTTCTTTTTCAGGCGTACTCTTTGTATTTTCTTTTGGGGCGCCCGTATCATGGTGTATGACCGTCTGTGGTATCTCTGTTCTTGGAAAATTTTCGGGAATGCTCTTCAGATCTTTTTCCGGATGGGAAGTGGGCAGAGGCTGCTCCATAGAATCATGCGTATCTGTTACATCCTCCACAATAACTTGCTGATGATTTGGGACATGTCTATCAGCTAGTTGGTTGATGGTGATCTTCCCTTTAGCTTCGTTGGGTTGCTTGCTATCTTTTGCTTTGCTAGGCGGAAGAACATCGACAGTCCATGTTCTTAGTTTGTATTGCTTATGTACTTCATATATAGCAGTGTCATAACCTTGTTTAAAGTCAAAGGACTCGCCCGATTTGGTGCGGAATTGTTCTATATTAAGGTATGGTCGGTTTTCTTCCGTGAGGAAGGATTGCTGTTCGTTTTCTGAATCAACCAGGTTCATTAGGGCCCCATCTGTGGGATCAACGGATGTAGATGCCTCAGCATAGTTCTCTTGAAAAGGAGGTCTAATGTCGTGATCCTGACTGGCCCTACCTACGTTCAAATTTTGGGTCTTTCTGAAGTTTGGGTTCCTCGCGGCATTGGGCTGTTGGCTTTCCCATGCATTTTTCCTCTCAACGTTGTCTAATCTATCTCTCAGCCTGTTTATGGAACTGACGACCGCATCAAGCTTCTGCTCGAAAGAGGCGGGTTCTTCTTTGAAAGTGGTTTTTCTCTCGGATCTAGTTTTGTTTCTTTTAGCGATTAGATTTTCTTCCACGCTTACTGCGGCGTCTTGCATTTCTGCGAGGCTTTGAGGGGCTCTTTCCCTTAATTGATATTCCATCTTGGCATCAAAGCCATCCGGGAATTTTTATAAAGCAAGGTCAGGCGGAGGTCTTAAATTTGGTGGTATCGCATTGTAAACATTGTTAAATCTGGCGCAGTAATCCAGAACAGCTTCCCCAGGTCCTCTCTTGATAGACTCATATTCGGATAGTATGTGCAGGGGGTCCTTCTTTTTCTCCCATCTGTTAATGAAAGTTTGGTATAAGGCTTCCGGGTTTAGTATTGAATTAGGTGGAAGTGCCCTAAACCAGGTTCTAACATCACTGGTCAGACTTTGAACAAAGATCTTCATTCTTACGTTCTCATCATCTATCTCATAACTCTCGAAATAATCCTGCATTTTCTTTGTATGTTGTAGGGCGGTGCAAGAGGTTGTGCCATCGAAATAAGTGATTTCTGATTGGTAGTCTTGAGGCATTGCCCCGGGATTAGCAGGTAATTGTAATGGTGCATATCTAGCCATGATGACGGGGATGAGTGGAACACCTAAGGCGAGGGGGATTACGGGAATAACAGGGGAAGAAGGAGTAGTCGAAGTGGTAGGGATATGGGATAGAGGTGTGGTGGAGTTACTTGGAGAAGGGGGTGATGAGCCAGGGGAGCTCGGGGTGGACCGGAATAGAAATTTGACAGGGGTTGGTACAGCAATTGGCTAAACTGTTTCAGGACTAACAGGGGTCTGGCAATCTTTTTGTTTTTGTTTTGTGACGATCTTAGGAATTAAATTAGGATTTTCAACAATGGGCGGGTTATTTGGATCAGGATTTGATCGTGTATTACGTGTTTGTTTCTTAGGAGCCAGCTTCTAATATATCTTTGAAAATCTTAAAAATATGCAACCACACAGGTTAGCCGATCCTTTCACAAGTCAGCTTCTTCCTCTATAAGGCTGCAGACTGGTTTCATTGATTTATTTGAGGAGTTCCCCAGTGGAGTCGCCATTATGTTATCACTCAGGTTGTCCCTAGGCTCCTAATAGGGATACGGCCGAGGTAACCACAAACCAATCTTTGGATTACAGGTTCTAGCC
>APFE031354313.1:30301-41358 GCA_000404065.3 Pinus taeda | reverse complement strand
TTGGGCTCCTCTGCTTCTCTACCTATCTAAGAATCTGCCAAGATTTAACTGTTTGGACAGATTTACAATCTCTATATTCTAAAACAGGAAATTTAAACCTAGGGAGACCAAGGTTAAGCTGTTTGGACCTCCCTTTAACGGAAAAATGGCGATAACGAGATAACTTTACAAAATTTGGAAGGCAATTGAATGAACTTGGGGTAGCCTTCTTCACTTGGAGACTGTTAAGCAAATATGGAGCATTGCAGCAGGCAAAGTACGACATATTTGGCCTGTAAAATGCCAGTCATTAAATATGAATAACCTGCTGCAGCAGGAAGATAACAGATGCAACAGTCGTTAAAACCAAAAAATAAGGAAACATTTGTCTAGTATCCCGTAGAATAGACCACAAGGATAGGACAACAATAAAAACAATTGTACCACATTTCAATAAGGTAAGCACTAAAATAATCAAAATAGTTCAATTGTCTTAGTAAATGTGAAACCAAACATTAAATACAAATTTCCACATGATAGTCTTACAAACATTCATAGTCCATGCATGAAGAGTGTGTTGGCCTTAAAAAATTATTTTATTAAGAAAAAGTTCCAAGACACATGTTTACAATGTACATTGGTAGCCCCAATAGTGGGACATTAGAGCCACTCCTTGCTCCTCAAAGAACTAGTTGACCTCTCTAATGCCTTGCGGCAGGAGCCAAGGTCAAAATTCCATTTCTTATATGTCAATGAAGGGGTACATATAACCAAGGGGTAATGCTTCCCCTTTGTGACTCTTTGACTACCATCATGACTATTCAACTTCCCATGACGTTTCAGCTTACATGACTCTCCATATTACATATCTGTCCTTTGGACTTCCATTTTACAATGAATACAATATACATGGTCCACAATGATGATGTGGAATATGAAAACTCATGAATAGATATGATATGGAACTATTGATATGAACTGCTTGGATGATGTGGTCATGTCAGGGCACTACTGTTGTTGTGAGTGATGTCTTCTTGAGGGTGATTTTGTCTTCTAGCCCCCATGGCTTGGTAACATGAATCCCCAATGATCTCAAGTATTGAGTGGTGGTCACAAATTGGTGTCCCTTTGTCTTGCCTTGGAAGATCATCTTTCTTGCTCGCATGAAAAAGTCTTTTACATGTCTTCCTCCTACATCTCCTTCCCCATCACCCCATCGTGACCAAGTACATGTATCTACAATTTACTCATGATGAGTTGAAGGTAAAAAATCAATGAAAAATTAGATATGCTATCACAAAATACATATGATAGATATGATCCCTTCAATCAGGAATTATAAAATTCCATGAGAGGTACACATTCCAAACCTGATTTTGCTGCAAGAGACTTGCATGAAGATGAATGAGCTGTAAAATATTCTTGAGTCCGATTAGAAGTAAAATCTCAAGTGTTTGAAAGATTTCATCTGAAATACCAAACATATTTGACAAACATATTTTCACTGAATGAAATGATGTAAAAATAAGGATTGTGTGAGAGAAATCAGATTTGACTTAGTTCGGGGGGTTTATTGAAGTCGCGAGATCTTGACATAACCATCGATAGAAATTGAAGTGCCTCGACTCCCTAGTGGGTCCCGGAACTTCCAAAGATTGTAGAATCGCATTTTGAAGCTTGAATAATATCATGGATGGTTTGAGGATAGTTGATGTTACTGGTTTCAATAAAGCCATTTCTCATCAGGTAACAACCATCTTTATTAGTAATTTTCCTATATTTTTCAACTTCAACAACCAAATTTTCTCAAGTGGTAAGATTATTCTGATCACAAATTCAGAGATAAATTAATTAGTGAGATCTCATGAGAAAGATGATTTCAAGTGTTTTCTTTATGCAGGAGAAGAGATGGTGAGGGATGGGAAGGGTACTCTATGATTTGACTATTTTCAATTTCATCATGGACAACCTGACTACCTTGTGTCACCCAAGGGGATAACTCATCAGATGAATAAACTGAATAACATGGAGTATCTCTGCAACAAGTAGATGCATTGTAAGAGATAGGGCACACGAGATAGTGAGGCAAAGAGGAAGGTTCGATTTGAACATCTTCTTTGACCGAACTAGATTCTTGATCTAAATTAAAATTTTCATGAGAAACCAAAAGATCATATGATGTGCTTGGGCATTCACCACGACATATGGCAATAGAGTCATTGTCATTGGAATGATTGTTTCCCAAGGTTTGGGGTTCATTGAAAGACTTGATTGCATTTGATTTACTACCGAGATTGGCAGATTGATAATCATCTAAGAATGGAAGTGCATCATCTTGACAATGAGGATCTTGAAAAATGTAAGAAAGATTCAAAGCACCTTCACCTTCCTGCACCTCTACCTATGTAGAGTGACTTCCTTTTACTTGATCACAATTTGAACTAGTAACACGAAAATCAAGAGGGTGTGAAAGAATAGATGGTGGAACATATTTCCCAAGTGGATCATGGTACAAAGAGTCATGACCTATAGATGGTAGAGGATAGAAGAAATCCACATCAGATTCAAGATTGCAGTTACAAATGGTGACATCATCTTACAGAACATAGGAGTTAGTATTTGACATAGGCCTCACAAGCCATTTGGGAATTTCCTCCATTGAATCGGGGTCATGAGAAATGGAAGAAGAATGAGAATATGGATTGGGAATTTCATTTTCATATTTATCATGGAGAGGAACCCATATCAAAACTGGAAAAGGACGAGGAAAAAGAACAAAAGGGGTGGTAAGATCCTCCTCTGAAATTTTAGGTGTCTCATGATTCACAAGAGTTGAGGGAATAAAAAAAATTAGGGGGTTCGGGTTCACCATGTAACGAGATAAGAACCAAACAATCAAAATCTTGTAGTAGGAAATCCTAATTCATATGTTTCTTTAGGAATTTCATAACAAATTTGAATGAATCAATCACAAACATTTCAATAGTCATACTTATCGAAGGCTTTATAAAACTCCTTGGCAAGTTGGTCAAATGGACGGATAGAAGAAATGGGTAGTGTATGAAACCATTTATTAATACAACCTTTGAATGTGAGGGTGAGTAATATAGCCATGAAATGTTTTCAATGTATTCTATTGGAAATGCAAAGAGGGACAACTTGAAATAGATGTTTAAGAAAAGTTGGTTCATCGTCACCATCAAACTTAAACTCAGACAAGTTATGAATAACTTTCGCATGGATGGTACAATTAAGATCTTTATAAAAACATCTTGGGATTATGATTTGGGGAACAACCATTTTAAATAATAGATTCAAATCAAACTCAATGGGAGCAAACTGTCGTTTAGCCCTCCTCCTAGCACCATTTTGTGGATGGTGCTGAAAATTTTTCAACCAAGGGGATCTCCCCAATATGAAGTCCCAATTAGACCTCACAACATTTGGTGTTGGTGTCCCATTTGGTATAAAGGCACAGTTTTCAAATCCTTAAATATTTCCCTTGGCTCTAGTTGTCAGCATGAGAGAGTGGTGCAATGGTGTCTTTGAAAAGAAATGGAGGTGTGCCTAGTGATTGTGAATTTGCAACTATGTCAAGGTTCTTCTACTACAAAGTAGGGAGAAGAGTGAGCCTCTAAGTGAGAGGTAATAGTACCACCCAGGAAGAGACAGACATAAGCCAAAAGGATCCATCTAACTTCTAGCAGAATAGAGCATAATGGATGCAACGGTCATTACAACCAAAAAAAAAAGGAAAAATTTGTCTAGTATCCTGCAGAATAAACCACAAGGATAGTACAACAATAAAAACCATTGTACCACATTTGCAATAAGATAAGCACTAAAACAATCGAAATAGTTCAACTGTATTGGTACATGTGAAACCAAACATGAAATATAAATGTCCACATAATAGTCTTACAAACATTCATAGTCCATGCATGAAGAATGTGTTGGCCTTAAAAAAATTATTTTACTAAGAAAAAGTTCCAAGACACATGTTTACAATGTATATCAGTAGCCCCAATAGTGGGACAATGGAGCCACTCCATGCTCCTTAAATAACTAGTTAATCTCTCTAAAGCCTTGTGGTAGGAGCCAAGTAAAAGTCCATTTCTTATACAATGAGCGGGTATATATAACCAAGGGGTAAAGCTTCCCCTTTGTGACCCTTTGACTACCCTCATGACTATTCAACTTCCCATGAATTTTTCAGCTTACATGACTCTCCATATTACATATGTGTCCTTTGGACTTCCATTTTACAATGAATACAATATACATGGTCCACAATGATGATGTGGCATATGAAAAATCATGAATAGATATGACATGGAACTATTGATATGAACTGCTTGGATGATGTAGCCGTGTTAGGCCACTACTGTTGTTGTGAGTGATGTCTTCTTGAGAGTGCTTTTCTCTTCTAGCCCCCATGGCTTGGTAACATGAATCCCCAATGATCTCAAGTCTTGAGTGGTGGTCACAAATTGGTGTCCCTTTGTCTCTCCTTAGAAGATCATCTTGCTTGCTTGTGTGAAAAGGTGTCTTTTGCATGTCTCTCTCCTTCATCTCCTTCCCCATCACCCTATCATGACAAAGTGCATGTATCTACAATTTACTCATGATGAGATGACATCAACTAAAAAAATTTCTAACCTAAGATGGTGCATCTAGCTTCAAATACTGAGCCGAAATTGAGTTGTAGGTTAGAGAGAGGCTCAATGACTATGCATTGCACAGTCCCAATAGCCAGGGCTAGGGCTTGATGCCTAGAAATATGCAATGCACAGTCTACGCTGGGCTCAAAGGCTATATTCTACATACTTTTGGAGAAAAGTGTTTGACTGAAGGAGGAGCCACTATCGAAGATTTATACGTAATTCTGGGAGATAGTGGGTCAGAATGTGGAGAGGACCATTGAAGACAACTTCTTGATGGTTCTGGAAGGGAAGGCTGACTAATTTTTGCATAGTTTTAAGAGACAGTGGGTAAGGTTGAGGGAGTGACCACTGTAAGAAGCCTCTACTTAGTTCTAAGATTGAAGGGAGACTAGTACCCTAGGGGATTTTACAGTTTAGAGGCATAGGGAGGCAACTTATTCCTTGTGTTTGCGCAATGTGCAATTTGGCGTAGGTTGATTGAAAATATTACACAATTTTGGAAGTGAATGATGGGCACTAGGCTCAATAATTGCACAATGCACTAGTCCTGGGGAACAAGAAATGTGCATTTCCTAGATCTAGGGGTCAAGATCATAGCCTATTGACTAGAAATACATAATGTGTAGTCTAGGTAGACTCTGTGAAGCCAAGGTGAAGGGTCGAGGGGCTTCTTCGAAAATGGCCAAGTGTTGGACTAGTGAGACTCATAGGTGAAGTAATGAAGGTTTGACTGTGTCCTAATAGTTATAATACTTGATGCCTCAGATACATGGATCACCCATGAGACATGAACAACACTTTTGCTTGTGTGTGCCTACTTCATGACCAGTTATGGCAAGTGCGACACCAATATAGACTTTATGACAACCATGATGAAACTTGCGCTACAATGTTCAAAACTTTGTGAATGAGTGTGAAAAATGTTTATATGGTTTGGAAAACTCATAAACACAAATATAGGCCCTTGAAACCACTATAATGATCATATGAATAAAGTACGACAACATCTTGCCTATGTGTTTTCTCTGTTTTCATGATGTTTTCATCTTACTATATATACTAACAAAAATGCAATGGGCAGAAGATCGTGCTCAGGGTTGTCTCATTCATGTATCTCCCTTCTCTTAACTCGCTTAGGGTTTTGCATTGCCTCGCTCACGATTCTCTGTTTGAGGTGAGTATGGTTGGAGACTTTATGTGATGTGAATAAATAATGAGTGGTGTGACAAAACAATAGAATGTGTTCATGTTGAGCACCGCCGACTCTTCAAAAATCTAAATTCAAGTCTCAATTCTACAATTGCTCTAAACTTTTGTGTGTGTTTTGATCATTTTATATATATCTTATTTTCTTATGATTAATATTAAGAGTTTGTTTGTACACATTGTCACAATACTTCTACTCATACTTTAAAATAACAACATATATTAGAAATCTAGATTTAAGTTATTGGAAGTCCAGAGATAAATGCAATTTTATGGTTTTAATTATTTAAAGTAAAAAGCTAAGTTGAATCTATAAGTAGAGTGAAGCCATTAATGTAACTAGAAAGGTGGCATAGCAATCTAGAATATCTGCCATGATTTTTAAAAATAATTATTAAAATTTTTAGTAAATTAAATATAAATAATATAAAAATTATTTATTTTATTCTAATAAATTGGAGATTTTATTGATGAGTGAAAAGAGTTTTTTTTTTTTTATTTAAATATCATTTATTTTAGCATATGAATAGAATTTATATTATTTAAATTTGATAAATATTTAAATAAAATTATATTTATGAAGAAATAGTCTAAATAAATTTTAGTGTTGAAATGATTGTAAAACCACATTTAAGGATAAATATAATCTTAAATAATTTATATAAATATATTTAAAAATAAAATATATATTAATGATATAAATTAATTGATTATAAATATAAATAAATTATTTTAATATTGTATTATATATATTATATTGTTTTAAAATAGTATCAACTTAACAACAATCTGATTGTATTAATTTAATGTTGTATCTATAGAAATAATTTCATTTATTTATAAATATAAATATTAATTGATTTCTGCAATAATGGATATTTGCATATTTGAAATAAATTGGATTTATAGAAATAAATATTAATATTAATGTTCCCTTTTTTCTTAAGAATTTTTTTCAATGCACAACATCTTATAGATGAAAATCAAAGTTAATTCATCAATATTAAAAAATACAAAATTTTATTGTTGTTTTTATATTGATAGAGGTTCCTTAAAAAAAGATCATAGAACGTGGTTAAATTTTAGTAAAAAAAACATAGAAACCTATTTGTAGAAATAAAATATAATATGATTGACCATATTCAGTAACAAGTGGAACAATTCTAAATATAAAGATTTCAATTGTTGCTCTTCTTTCTTCTTAATAGTAATATATTTAGTTGTTCCTATATTTGCACATCTTTCAAATATGATTGCTAGAAATATCCTTAAACCATATATTAACTTCACTTTTGAAATAATTATGAATGCTAAGCCTTCTCTCTCAACAATACCAATATCAATTGTTTCTCTCTCTATTCTTAAACCCCATAATTTGTTTATGGCTAAGCCATATCCAATAACATTTCTTTTCTTCTTTACTGGTAGGCGTTATTGGTAGATCTTCCACAAACTATTAACCCTCTTACTACCGAGACCATAATGGACATCGTCTCTATCATCTAGGACATTAATGAGAAATCCCCTAACATATTACATTTGAGCATCACCCCTATTGATATTGCCGCAATGCATGCACTGCATCCCTTGCCTAGGATGCCAAGCCCAGAAGAGGCATGAACTTAGCTCCTCTAACTCAACCAAAATCTTGACAACTACCGAAAAGCCCTAGAGATTGTTGCACTAACTTCTATTCTTATTTTGTTGTTGTCATTGCACACTATTGAAGAAGTTCGAATCAAATTCCACACTAAGAATAAATTAGAGCAAGAGACATCCTCGCAAGGTCATTCTGAAAAATCTATCACTAGTGGTCAACCTCTGCAAGCATACATTATTTTACAGGGTAACATGTCATCTGGTGATCTCCACAGTTGGTCATCATCCAATTGCTTAATTTTATACAGATTTCTACTCGACAGGTAGAAACCCTACACAATAACTTAGTCCACGATAATGAACAACAACAACAACAACAACAAATTCTTTCCTTTACAATTGAGTGAGATCAAATTCTACACAAGAAGGAAGAATTATAGCACTGGCTTGAGGATATTAGTGCTAAGTTCCAAAAGTTATGGCCAACTATTGTTGAAGTGGTATTGAACGCACCAACATATTTCTTTTCTTGTACTCTTTATGAATGTTGTGATCACATTGAAGCAGCGTATATCGAACTTGTTTATGTTAAAAAAGAGTTGAAGCATAACGTTGTCGCCACCCAGACAATGCTTCTAGACCCAACCACCTAGTATTCCATATAAATTGAGTAGGAAATCTTAGATGCACCTTCGCTTAAAGACTCTCTTTTCCAAATTACTGTAGATGGGAAGGAAATCTTCCAGCAGGTTCATGACTGGTTTGGGTTCCTTACTAAAAAGAATCTTTCTGTATATGAGTTTCATCAACAACCCATTAACTCTTCAATCAAGCTTTACTCATGGCCAATCTCAACCAATAACATGATTTTTTTCTCACACTCGTTCATTGGAGAAACATATCACCCAAATTGAAGAAGACTCTTCTACTACCAAATTTGTCTTATGCGACCTCAAACCACCTACCCTACAATACTTGAGGAGGTTGAGGCAGCTCACCACCAATGTTGAGAACCAATGGCATATTTTCCTAGGGGAGAGACTAGAACACCCCAATGCTAAAATTTCTCAGTCAGGCTGCAAGTTTGATGGATTCCTAGAGGTTTGTGATAAATGACTACTCTTAGTTTAGAGTTGATGTCATATAGTCAGTGCCTAAGTTGGGTCCTTCATTTGAAGGTGCACCTGTGACATAGGGAGAAGCAACATAGGAAAGGACACAACAACAAGAACCAGTAGAAGAAGTGCCAAAGAGGGATTGACTTGGGGACAAGTCAATAGATTGTGGTTAGGACTTGTTGGGTTCCCGGTTAGGACTTGTTGGGTCCTTCATTTTTGGGGAACCTAATTTTGGCAAGTTTTGACCAGGTCTGATTGAAAAGAGGTTGCAAAGAATACCATGAGGAAAATGAAAAGAGTAATTCAAGAACAAACAGATTCCAAAAGAAATGTGTAAGAAAGATGAAGAAAAGAGTAGTCAAGCTAGAGTTCCCAGAGACTAACAATAAATATAAGTACGCAAAATGAGTCGTTGAAGTTAAGTCTACATAAGCCATCGTACAAGAGTGGACGTGATATTCACGGTAAGAACGGGTATATCAAGTGATCAAGATTATGGAATGCAATCTATTATAGGACAAAGTCAAGATACCATAAGGAGATAGAAGAATCCATATCAACATGTTGTCGTTGTGTTGAACGAGAACCCTTTTCTATTAAATGTTCTTTTTGTGAGCTCTACTTTGCAATGTGATCTAAGGGGACTGTTGTACCAATGGTGATGTTTGTAATGTTGTACTATTATGATGATTTTATCTATTAGTAAAAGGGGAAGTTGTGGGATCATACTATGTCTATATAGTGTGAATGAATGAATGACCCTTTAAAAAAAAATCATTTTAGTAAAATTTTGAATGCTCTTATCTCTTCTTACTCATGTTGTAAGCCTAAAATTTGTTTATTATGCATGTCTCTTAATGTGGACCTTTGCTACAGATGCCTAATTTGCATTATCTATTGCGCTGATTCTTGATGCCTCTCCATGATCCATTATTTTTCTGAGTCTCGGCATGCTTGGGGTGAGATTCCTTACTTCCTTGTGAAGTGAGATGAAGATGTTAGTGTGGTGCTACACTAAAACGAACCTCTTTATTGGCACCCTATGTCTGAACCCGGGGTCTTCCTCCATTCAGATTTCGAGCCAACAGTTGGTTCCATCCTTAGGTAAATATGTGTACTATGTCTCATTTGTAAATTACTTCTCAAGGAATGCAAGGATATATTTATTCAAAATGAAATATGATTTTTTTTGACATATTTAAAGAATTTAAGGCTTTGGTTGAAAATCAGACTAAGAAGAAAATTAAGGTGTTGAGGATGAATAATGGTGTAGAGTTATCTAGGAAGAAATTCCAAGAGATCTTTAAAAAGTGTGGTATAACATAGCATAATAATACCACATACATACCTCAATAGAATGGAGTTGTGAAAAGGACGAATAGGATGTTGATGGAAAAAGAAAGGAGCATGTTGAGTGGTGCTAGGTTAAAAAAATAATAGTGGGCAAAGGTAGTAGATATTTTGTGTTGCTTGGTAAATAGATCATCCTCATTGATGTTAGATGATAAGACTCCACATGAGGTATGGATTAGTAAGAAAAAATTTCTCACACATCACATATTAGTTAGCCATGATGCATAAGTATATGTTCCAAAGGAAAAGATAACTAACTTGGATAGAAAATCAGAAAGGTGTATCTTTATTGTTTACAAAGATAGTTTGAAAAGTTACAAGCTTTCGAAATCAAAATAAAATAATGTTGTGTACATTTTACATGTGGTATTGAGATAAGTAAAAGATATTATCAGACAAGAAATCCTACCAATGGAGAAAGAACCAAAGAAAATAGAGTTTGAATTGAAGGATGATGATCTAGACTCTATATAAGAACAAGAATAAGAAGAAGAAACACATACTTTGATATTGAGGAGAACAATTGAGAAAGAAGGAAGACAGAAAGGTATACTGGACTTGATTTCCGTTCAAATTTTTCTTTGTTTATTGATGATGGTCCTAGAACTACTAGGGATTTAGTGAATTTAGAGGATGTCAAACTCTAGAAAAAGGCTATGGTTGAAGAAATACTAGCCTTGGACATGAATGATTCTTGATATATAATGGTGTTTATAACTAGAAGAAAACCCGTTGGGAACAAATTGGTGTTTAAGAAGAAGTTTAATGCAAAAGACAATGCGGAGAAATATAAATCTCAGTTATTAGTAAATGGTTATTCCTAGGTGTAAGAAATTTATTTTAGTGATATTTTTTCTCCTCTTGAAAAGTTAGCTTCTTTTAGATCTATTTGATATGTTGCCACTGCTTTATATTTTGAGGTAGAATATATGGTTGTGAAGATGACATTCCTAAACACAAATATGGAAGAAGACATATATATGAACCAACCATAAGGACTTATTGTGAAGCGTAAGAAAGAGTTGGTATGCAGGATGAAAAAGTCCTTCTATGGGTTAAAACAATCACCAAGGATGTGGTATCAAAATATAAATAAATAAATAAATAAATAAATAAATAAATAAATAAATAAATAAAT
>APFE031354313.1:0-21427 GCA_000404065.3 Pinus taeda | reverse complement strand
TATATATATCACACGTTATATATATCTTGAATGTCACAAAATAGATAGGGTTTATACAACGTAAAGCCCCAACCAATATAATTCATACATATGCCATAACTTGTTTTCTTTTTCCAAATTTAGACCTTTTCCATTATAAAGTATATCAAATGTAAAATAAAAGAACAACCCTTTGCATGATATATATGTGTGTGTGAACACATTTGTAACCCTTGCTCCATATAAATATAGGCTCAATTCTTTTCACTTATTAGTATGCTTTTAGCAGGAATTTTACTTTCGTAATGAAAATATTTGAATGTCATAGACTATTGTAGGTGGAAAACAATTTTCTTAAGGTAGGGTCCTACCTACTAGTTTTATATTTTATGTATATTTGTTTTAACTGTTCTTTATAAGGAAATGGGAAAATACTTACTATGGTTACCGAAATGTTTTAAGCATTAACGTGCATCAACATTGGCAACTCCACGACGTGGTTTGCATAATGCAAACCATAACTCAAAATTCTCTGGTCATAGAAATAAGTAATTTCAACTATGAATGAGTAGGATGTAAGCTACCATTGGGGTTAAGTAAGTAAGGGATATGAGAAGTGGGATGAAGCAGATAGCACCCAAGGTGGTCTATCGCAGGTAATGATAATGTTGGACAATGCTTCCACATAGTCTGACTCTTGGATAAAAGAGAAGATTCTTTGTCTTTGAATTAAATTTTTTGTTGATGACAGGTTAAGATATGTTAGCATATTTCCCAGATGTGGGTGTTTACAAAGGCTAATAAGATGGTAGAGATAAGGGCCAACAAGTGGCATAGCCGCATGGCCACCCGTAAGCTCACACATAGCACAATAAAAATGTTTTACAGCCTTCATAAATGCAATTCAATGTGGCACTCACACCAACTTACCAATGCCATCCCGCCTTGGCTCTTCATTATGGAAACCTCAGGCACTCTTTGGCCCGCATCCTCATCTGTTTGTGCTCCTCTACCTCTGAAATGTAAGTGCCGTCTGGCTGTCATGGAGCCAAGCACTTGCATGAAAATAGGTAGGAGATGCCATATTCTCTGTTGTATAGAGTTCAAGAAGGGCAACCACTATTCGCAGAGCCTATTATGTAACCTAACACTCGCTTCTGAGCCTTCCGCCTCTGATAACGCCTCCCAAAGTGACCATTTCTACTCTGTGTCTACTCCTCACAGTTAGTCCCTTTCTCCCTATGAAATTATGCCTTGGCTACGCCAACAAATGCATTGTAGGAGGGGTAGCAGCAAAGGTAGAATGCTCCATTCTTTGCCCTCAATGGTCTCTGACTCCTCCACCCCCTTGTCAAATCAATTCTTAGCTCGTTATCCTGATACACGTAGTGGAAAAGGTAGCACTCACGTTGTTCACTCCCAGCCTTCGCAAACCTGTCCATCAGCTACTGCTCTCCCTTCTAGCTCTCAGCATTCAAATTATACAGCTCAATTCACATACCAATGCTCTCTGGATCTACCTCTTATCAAGGCCACCATAACAGTCATGTTTCAGGAGGATCCTTCCATCACCGAAGGTCATCCCACTCGTGCAGTGGAGAATAATGATATTGCTCAGGGCGAGCCTTCTGTAGCATAGAAGAATCGAGAAAATCTAGAAAAGGAAGACACTGGTAAACTGCCAAAAGACAGGGATGACCTTGATGCCTACAGGTGTCTAATTCTTCAAGAATACTTGTCGACACCAAACGATAACTAAACCAACATGTGTCTTCAGGTTTCAGGCTCCCGACACCTAGTCTTATGGGTTTATTTCTGCATTTTTGAGAAAAATAGTTAGTTTTGAAGTTGTTTTCAAAAGAATATCACTTTATGTTCACATGTTGGTTTCCCTTACGAGGGCAACAAATTTATTTTGGACTGGACTGGTTTCCCTCTTCTGGGCAGTCTTCATTTTATTCAGCTGCAATATACCATGAACCTTGGCTACGAATTGTAGAGGCTAGTGCCTCCATGTATCATTTTGTTACAGTAATAGATTTTAGACATATTTAGAAAAAGAAAAAAATATATGTTAGCATATTAATCTTGTAGAGAAATATAGCTTAAAACACATTATATCACAGAAGGTATTCCTATCTCATCAGAAACGGAAAATAAAATTATGTAGAAACATAAAGAAATAAGCATGATTCAAGGATAGAAATTAAAAGCAAAAACATGATAGAAACAACTAAATCAAATTGAAAGAAAACGCGAGAAGAAGCACAAAAAAAGTCCTAAATAAAGAAAAGGAAATAAAAGAAGCATTTACAATTAAGAGTAATGATTTTGAAGATTTTTTATTGTGCTACATCTATGCATGGCCTGAGATAAGATCCATTCATAGTGTAGGGAATTATGTGGTCATTGTAATCTTTCAAAAGGTAAGAATTGGTTCCAACAAATGTAGCGATCTTAAAAGGACCTATCCATAATTTCTAAAATTTGTGATGCTTACCCTTGTTTGTGTGTGTAGAGTCCCATAATAGTACTTTCTGTTTGACAGTGAAATTAACAGATATATATTTCTTCACTATTTGCATTGTGTGCTTCAAATTATCAAGAGAATTATTGCATTATTCTTCAAGGGCTAACATAGCTAAAAATCTTTAAGGAATTTCATTAGAGTAAAGTTCTTCAACCTGCATGGCAAGACATAATGAGGTCAGTTAAAGTTCAACATGCATGAATGCCTCTTGTCCATATATAAGCTAGAAAGGAGAGGCATTGATGCTTAATTTTACAATCTTGCAATAATCCCATAAGGCATATTTCAATAGATTATGCCAGTTACAAGAATTATCATTTATGATTTTCTTTAGAATTCAAATATATTTTATTCGTATATTCATCTAACCCATTACCTTAGGGGTAATAGGTAGAAGAGGTGGAGTGTTTAATCCTATATTTGCACAAAATTTAGTAAACTTTGCAGAAATAAATGGTAGTTCATTGTCTATGATCAAATCAAGTGGAATACCAAAAGGAGACATAATAGTATTTTCAAGGAACTAAATAACTTGCTCATCCCAATAATTATTTAAAGGAACAACATATGCCCACTTTGTGAAATAATATGCTGGAGTGAGAATAAAGATGTGCCTTATGGAAGAGGGAGGATTGATTGGCCCAATGGAATCAAGAAACCATTTTGAGAAAGGGAAGTCATCCATAACATGTTGCAAAGGCATAACATGAAATATTTCTTTCCAAATGGCTTGTTGACACTCTTTGCAAATCTTCATGAATTTATATGATTATGAAAATATGTTAGTCCAATAATAACCATATCTAAAAAATTTAGCATTGTGGATTTAGCCCCAAAGTGACCACCTATGTGTATCCCTCCACAGATGGAATCATGAGACAAAACCAAAATTAAATCAACATATTCGTCATTGAGACAACACAATGATAGATTATTGAAATATATTCTAAGTTTAATCTCCTTCGTTGAGACCTATCCAGATGATTAGGACATTTTTTATTTTGTAAATAATAGGTTATTTCCTTATACTAGGGTTGGTTTGCAACATCAATTTTTTGTTCATTGATTAAAAACATAACAGATAGGGATTCATCATCATTTTTTATCTCACAACGTTCGAGGTATTGAGCCAAGTGAAGTTCCAAATCCTATCCCTTTATTGCTTTGGTAATGATGATTGATGGATCTTGTTCTTGGATTTCAGCAAGCCAATGAGCAATTTTTCTTGAAAGATAAGTTTGAGAATGCATAAATTTAATAGCAAGTAATAGGACTCTTACCTCTATATGCTTGCCTAAAAGATAGTGTCAAAATATTTCAATTTCTTTAACAAGAGAAAAAGCATGTTTCTCAAGGAAAGAGTACTTGAATTCATCATCTAAAAGACTTTGAATCATAAAATAAATTGGCTTTTCTATACCTTGATAATTTTTCTATATAAGGATTCCAAAATTGCTTCCTCGATAACATTGATGTAGATTGAGAATTCTTTAGAGAAGTCTAGCTTTTCCAATATAGGTGTGGAGGCAATGTCTTATTTTATGGTAATAAAATCTCTTTGTGTGGAATAATTCCACTTAAAGGCACGATCTTGTTTTAATATATTATGAATAGGTTTAGTTATTTTAGCAAAATCATTAATGAATATGCAGAGAAAAATTACCTTTCCCATGAAATACTGAATTTCTTTTTTCAAATTAGGGGGACAAAACTTCTTTATTGTTTCAAGTATTTTTTATTTAATGCTAATTCCATCCTCAGACAAAAATATTCCCAAGAAGCTTACCAGTGGTGACTGCAAATACAATCTTCTTCAGATTGAGGGATATACCAAATCTTCTACGATAAATGAAGACTCTTATTAAATGTTAAAAATCTTATTTACGACACTTTGAATATATAGTCATATTATCAGGATAGATTTGGATGATCTACCTGATTAGGTCATTGAAGGGTGACTACATAGCCCTATAGAAAGTGGCACCTACATTGATTAAGCCAAAAGGCATTTGTTCATAACAAAACGTTCCCTAATGAGTCGTAAAAGTAGTTTTATATTTTTCTACCTTCTTCATGCAAATTGGGTTATAACAAAAAAATCCACCTAAAAGGGACATCATTTGTGATTCTGCCACTTGTTGCAAAATATGATGCACGTTAGGAAAAAGGAAATTATATTTTACACTTTCCTCATTTAAATAATAATATACAAATAAGCATATATCATAATTATTTTTCCTAATAGGGACTGTGTTGGCTATCCACTTTGAATACTTATATGGAAAAATTATTTCAACTTGAAGTAATTTATCTAGTTCATTTCTAATAATGGCTTCAAGAGTAGGGTTGACTAGTATTTGTCTTTTCCAAACTAGTTTGGCTTCTTGTTTGATGGTAATGGAATATTGAATGATTTCGGGTTCAAAATCTCAAATACATTTGTAAGGTTGGGAATAGAGATTGGAAAATTCCTTGAATAAACTGATCAACTTTTCCTTTTATTCTTCAGTGCATTGGGCCACAATTTGTAATCTATTTTGATCATTGAGGGTTCCAATGTTTATCGAAATGGTTTCTCCAATTTTGCATTTAGATTCTCTTCCATGTTTTTCTTTTGAATAAGGAACATCTTTTGGATAGAAAGAACATTCTAAGGGTGAAAGTCTAGCTAGGTATCTTTTATCTTTTAGAGATAGAATATTATTCTCCTAGATAGGTTGGTTTTGGATAAAGGCTCAAATGATTTTTACATCAGAGAAGACTTGCCAGTCCTTATCATTATTTGGGAGATGAGTTCTATAAAGACATTGTAGAGTACAATCAAGCCTTTCAAGTAATAGTTGATGAGAAGGATTCACTACATATACAGCTAACCAATTAGCAAAGGAATTGAGTTCTCGGTGAACATGATAAATGTTGAAAGCTAAAAGCTTAATGTCTTTTTCCAAGCAAGTTGAGTATATCATTTGATGAGTTTATTATTAGGAGAATATATTTTCTTTATTAAATTAATAACTAATTTTTCGTCCCCAAATCCAGATAAAATTTACAACCCAAATATAAATATTTTTATATCCCTAGAAGAAACACTTAAACTCATCAATATTTTTATTACATAGGAACTTGAGCTTAAATTCGTATTGGTGCATTTTTCTGAAAGGATATTACAAGACAATATTGGCACCATTAGCTTCATTAGAAGAGGCCTTGTCAAAATGTAAATGCCTAATTTGATCTTCTTGATGGGATTCTATGGGAGGAGGTACAATGGTGAAGTGAATGCAAAGAAGCTAGATAATCAGATTTGTCAGTTGGAGGTATATTGTAGAATTCATAACCTTCAATAAAATGATATCAAAATTTAGTTGGCTTCATTGAGAATGGACGGTGCAACACTCTTTTGGTGGGAAGAAAGGACTCAAGACGAGATCAAAAAACATGGTAGGATATCTATTACTTGGTCTGATTTCATTGCTACTATAAAAATATAGTTCTAACCTTTAGCTCATATGAAAAAATCTAACATGAATTGGCAAAAATCTAGACAATTAAAAGGTTAAAATGTGCAAGAGTATACTCAAGAGTTTAGGAGAAGAGCTCTTATTCCGAGAGTAGACTTATAGTCACAAGATACTTTGCTAAAATATATGGGAGGTTTTCATATATACTTCGACATACCATCTTTATGCTTAATCCCACAAATCTTGATGAGGTATGTGTTCAAGCTACACACCTTGAAGAAAGAGGGAAAAATGTACAAAAAGAATGTAAGAAGAATCCATTCCAGAGTGGTGAAAAACGGAAGAAATTTAAAGGAAAGCAAAAGAAAAATGATTTTGTTAAGAAAGAAGGGGAGAAACCCGTGTGCAAGAATTGTTCCAAAGAGGGTCATGATGAAGTGCATTACTGGAAGCTTCATCCAGAATTACGATTGGAGAAATATAACAATAAAGGGAAACATAAGACAAACATTGTTGTACAATAAGACTTGGGTTTTGACTCGGGTGATGAAGCAAAGATTACAACCACAATCACTAAAGGAAAAGTCACGACAAAAGAAAGAAAAGAGGAATCCATGGCAAGTACCAGTGTAGAAAGTAACTCTGATAATGCTTCAAACGAGGAAAATAGAATTGAGTTGTTCCAAATCAGAGTTATTTCCAAACACACCAAGATTGATAAAATGTTAGATAATGGATCTTAGGAAAATTTAATTTCTACAAATTTGGTTAAGAAATTGAATCTTGAAACCATGCCTCATCATAAACCGTATCCATTGGGTTGGATAACCAAAGATGCAAATCTTCGAGTCACAAGGAAATGTGTTTTCAGGTTTGATATTACTACCAATTTTGTTGATGAAGTTGAACTAGATGTAGTGTCATTGGATATTTATGGGATTGTGTTCGGAAGACCGTATTTGTATGACAGGAAAGTCGTTTTCCATAGATTTGAGAAAAAATATCATTTGTTGAAATATGGAGTGGAGAATATTGTGAGAGCCCATCACAGAAATCTTAATCTATCTTTGGCAAGCATGTGGCAAATGAAGTGACTGGTCAATTCTAGCAAGAATCTCATGCTCCTTATGATCAAGTAGAAGAATGATACAAACCATGAATCCTTTGTAGGCTATGACATGAGGCTGAAAGCTGAATTGGTTGATGTGGTCAATCATTATGGAGACATATTTGAAGAACCAAAGGGATTTCCACCAAAAGGGGAATTCAACATGAAATTCAACTATAGCAAGACTGTCCACTCCAAAACATCGGTATGTATCGAATGCCAATTCTGGAAAGTTTAGAAATTAAGAAACAAGTTAAGGAATTGTTAGATAAAGGTGTAATTCATCCCTCTACTTCGTCATGTGGTTAACCAATTGTTTTGGTACCCAAGAAAGATGGAACCTGGTGCATGTGTGTAGATTATCGAGCTTTGAATAAAATTACCATAAAGAATCAATACCCACTGGCTACAATAGATGATTTTCTAGATCAATTGAAGAACGCAAAATATTTCACTAAATTAGACTTGAGAAGTGAATATAATAAAGTTAGAATAGCCGAGGAGGATATTTGGAAGACTACTTTTAAAACCAAACAGGGATTGTTTGAGTGGCTCATTATGCCTTTCGGTCTTTGCAATTCTCTAGCTACATTCATGAGAGTTATGAATGATATTTTAATATCCTTTCTTGATGAGTTTGTAATTGTATATTTAGATGATATTTTTATATTCAGAAAATCACGAGAAGAGAATGCTAAGCATGTGAGGAAAGTGTTGGATATATTGAAAAGAGAATAGTTATTTCTAAAGATGTCTAAATGTGAATTTGGGAAAAAATCATTAGTGTATTTGGGCCACATAGTTCGAGGAGGTGAGTTGAAGATTGACCCCTCTAAAGTTTTAGTCATTGTGAACTGGCCAATACCCAAATCAGTCACAGAAGTAAGGAGTTTTTTGGGAGAAACATAGTATTGGAGGAAGTTCATTCCTAATTTCTCTTCCACAGTAGCTCCACTACATGCTTTGACCAATGTGAAGGTTGCCTTCTAGTGGGGAAGAAAACAACAAAAAGCATTTGATGCTTTAAAAAAAAGACCAGTTCAGCCCTAGTTCTAGCATTTCCTAACTTGAAACAACCCTCTGAAATACAAATAGATGCAAGTGACTACGCCATGGGTACAATTCTTTTACAACATGATAAGCCCATTTCATTTCACTCTAAAAAATTTAATGGTGTTTGTTATTAATTATCCTTCATATGAAAAAGAGCTTTATTCTTTGGTGCAAAGTGTGAAGAAATGGAAGCATTACTTGATGGGAAAAGAAACCATTATTCACACTAGTCATCAACCTTTGCAATATTTGCAACATCAGAGAAAATTGCAGCAATGAAGGCACTTTCATTGGATGGGATTCTTACAGCAATTCCACTTGGTAATCAGGTACAAGAAATGTATTTATAATAGAGTTGTTGATATTCTTTCTAGACTGATTGTTAATGCAACCATTTTACTCAAGAATTATTTTGTTTTGCCTGAAACTTATGTTCTGAAATATGTACATGATGTTGAATTTCAAAAGGTATATTTAAACTTGAGTCAATGCCACCAAGTTGAGGAATTAGACTACCATGTTCATGATAATAGGTTGTAACATTTGGTAAAACTTTGTGTTTCATATGGAGAGAGAGTAAATGTCACAACGAAAGTGCACACTTCTCTTATTGCTGGAAATTTCGATGCAAGTAAAATAATGGAAAATATTTAGAGATATTTTTACTGGCCTCATATGCTTGAAAGTGTGTCATGTTTTGTCAGAGGTTGTTCATTGTGTGCAGTCAGTAAACCTAGTAATAGGAATCTAGGATTGTACACACCACTTCCAGTACCTTCACGTCCATGGGAGAGTGTTTCTATGGATTTTGTAGGAGGTCTTCCTTTATCAAGGAAAGGCCATGATTATTTTTATGCAGTTGTGGATAGTTTTAGCAATATGTGCATATTAATGTAGTTGAACAAACATCTCAACTTTTCTTTCAAAATGTATGGGTTCATTTTGGATTACCTACTTCTATTGTAAGTGATCATGATTCCTGATTTGTTGGGAATTTTTTGGTCAAGTTTATGGAACTTGATGGACACCAAGTTGAAGAAAAGTACAGCCTTCCATTTGCAAATATATGGTCAAACTAAAGTGGTTAACATGGTAGTTATTCATTTCCTAAGAGGATATTGCAACAAACATCCTAAGTTGTGGGATGAACAATTGCATTATATTCAACATGCTTACAACCAAGCAAAACACTATTCTACTCTAACTTCGCCTTTTGAGGCATGTCTTGGTTATTTTCCTAAATCGCCTTTGGATTTCATCTTTGAGAAAGATGTATCTATAGATGGACATAGCGACATATAAAAAGCAAAGGAATTCATTGAGAAAATTCAGTTGATTCACTAAACAATTCAAGAACAACTAGAAAAGATTCAAGGGAAGTATAAGGCAAGGCATGATAAACATTGTGTGGGTCATTAGTTTCAAGTAGGTGATGAAGTTTGGTTATACATTAGCAAGGAAAGGCTTCAAGGGGAAGGTAAAAAACTGAAACCAATCCGTTATGGTCCATTTAAAATTTTGGAAAAGATTGGTAATAAATCTTTCAAGCTAGATTTGCCTCCATCATCTTTCTCTTAACCCTGATGATGGATCCCATTTGGGATTCGAAACGTTGGTGTAAAAATTCACCTACTGTGGACTCTCCGATCAAAGATTCGAAAATTGATTCCTTTGTTAATGTTGAAAATTTGAGATTGTATGAGCCTCCTTTAATTGAAGATCAAGGAGAAAGTGTACAAATTCCATCAATTGAAGATTTTTCTCTAGAATTTCTTGATGAGCTTCAACAAGAAACCATACTTGACAGAAGAACGAGTTCATCAAAAGGGCGAAATTTTGATTATCTTCTAGTGGGTCTCAAAGGTACAAATCCATTAAAGGCCAAATGGGTTGAAGAGGGGAAGGTGAGGGAACAATACCCTCATCTATTCAATAATTGAATATAATCTTTTGGGGTCCAAAAGGCTTCTAGTGGGGAGGAGTGATTAGGTGCTCAAGTTTATGCTCAAAAATCAAAGTGTCAAAATTTTGTTAAACTTAGCTTCAGATCGAAGAGCTCATTGTTCTAAATTCAACGATGTGAATTGCACTCAAATCCAAGCTCATATGCAGAAGTTAGCGCAAGTCAAAGTTCAAGTTTGACTTGTCTACATAGCAAGATTGGCATGATGTGGCAAGGTATTCAGTAAATGGTCCGGGTTAAAGAATCATCCTCGATGCAGACAGGTTACGATGTGATCTAATCATAATCGCAAATTGCAGATGGACTTTTATTACAAAAATCATCCCCCGACAGGTTGGGTTGCGATGCGATATCGCAATTGCTTATCATAGGAAAACACAAGTCCTGCCAAAGAGCACTATTAGTTCTTCATCTATTGCGATAAGACCCCAAACACAAGATTTTATATGTAATAGCTTAAGTTCCTTTTAGGTCCGTCAATATCACAATTGCAATGTTTTGTTGTGTTAACAAGACCTTCTACCTGCAAACACTCACCGATTGTGATTTACAATATGACCGATAGGTTATGGCCCATGGTGTCATGAATTTGTCACTCTGTCAGTGGATTTTGGAGAGGAAATGTGATTTTTGGTCGGATTTGGAGCATTTTGTGGAACAAATAGTGGAAGAACTAGAAGAAGTGATAACTTCTTCAGTTATTATCCAAATTTGACGCAAAAAGAGTCAATTCTAGTAGTTTTTGTGATTTTGAACTCATTGAGACAGGTTGTAGAGGCATCTGAGCATGAAAAACACACTTTGTCTTTGTAATTTGAGCATAATAAAGAGGCCCAAGCCATTGGAAGTTGGACCAAGGAGAAGTAGCCCAGGAGGGGTGAACTCCTTTATCATGTGATTGTTGTGTGTTGTATTTTGATGTTCTTTGTTATTATTTTGTTGTTGTTTATCATATTTTTGTATGTTAAATTGTTTATAACATTCACATAAGAAACTCTCACAAGAATCAGTTAATTAAGAAAAAAGTATTGAATCCTTAAGCACTTGATCAACAAATGATAAGCATCTTAGGTTTTAATATTAATGGGGAATTAGCACAACATTACTAATCTAATCCATTTCAGATCACCTATGACTTCCAAAACAATGAAAACAAAAAATAATTCTTATGGAGCTTTATAACATAACTCGATGCAGTATTTACAATGAACAACTATTGCAAATCATGACCAACACGACAAAAATGACAATCATACCACTTAATGGAGATTTGTAACATAGATCATTGTGGTATTTACAACAACATCCATATATTCATATACATATACATATACGTATAAATATACATATACCAAAAACTCATTTTCTCAACCAGCAAATAATGAAGGATACATAGCATACATCTAGTCATCCATCTCCCTTGTAGCTTCATCAGATGCAATAAGTTTCCAGAGCATGAATTGTCTCCACTGCAATATACATTATGGTTTTGGATGGAATTCTCTCTTTGGTTCCATCTGTAATACAGTCCAGTCAATCACCTGATCAACATATTGGAAATACTTCTTATGCAATGAAACATGGAAAACATCATAAAATAGGTAGTGCAAGTCGGTTGGCCATTGGTCCAATCCTCTCAAGGATCTCGAAAGGACCAAAATATTGAGTTGCCATCTTGGCACATAATCCAATCCTCAAGGAGCTCCTCTTGGGTCTGATGCACAAGTACACATGCTCCCCAACCTGGAACTCCCTAAATACCCTTTTTCATCTACATAACTCTTCTACCTGTCTTGTGTTGCATTCAAATTCCTCTTAATAATCAGCATTTCATATTTTATCATTGCCAACTTATTTGATTCAATCAATGACTTGTTCACTAGATCACTCCAGCTGATATGAGTATTACAACTACACCGATAAAAAACCTCAAATGGACTCACCTTCAAGGACTCTCAATACCCATTATTATAAGAAAATTCCATCAGTGGAATATACTCCTCACACTTCCTCTACTAATGCATGACATACATCCTCAACATGTCCTCAAGAATCTTGTTAACCCTCTTTGTCTATCCATCTGTCTTAAGTTGTACTAAAATCCAAAATTTTCCCCAAACCTGAAAACAACTCCTTCCAAAACTTGGAAGTGAACCTAGCATATTTTTATGATATGATATTCTTGGGAACACCATGCAACCTCACTATCTCCCTTATGAAAATATGAGCTACCTCTTTAGTTGAATTCATAGACTTAACCACAGTGAAGTGAGCAACCTTACTTAAATTTTTAACCACAACTAAGATGGAATCATGATGTCTCGATTTCCTTGGCAAACCTATAATGAAGTCCATGGAAATGACCTCCCATTCTACTCAGGAATCAGAATCAGCTATAATATACCACCTGGATTCTTACACTCTCTGTTTACCTACTGACAGTCCAAATATCTTCTAACAAACTCAACCACCTCTTTCTTCAACTTTGTCTAAAGATAGAATTTCTTAATTGCTGTCAATGTCTTTTGATTTCCTACGTGACCTTAATATGACTTAACATGACACTCCCTCAAGATAAGCTGCTTGATCTCACTTTCATCTGGTACATAAATATTTTTCTTAAATTAGACCAAGCTATCTTTCATGAGATGATACTCCTCATCCCTATCACCTTCACCCTACTTTTGTAACCTGTCATGATGTTGTCCTCCCTACAATATCTTCTCCTGCAAATTTGTCCCATGAGAACTCACTGTTGTGACATGATGCACATACAATCTCTTACTAAGATCATCTGCAACCTTGTTCTCATTTCTCTTGATGTATTTGACCTTGTAATAAAACTCACTCAGAGTATCCAACCATCTAGTTTGTTGGGCATTCAAATTGGGTTGGTCAAATAAGTACCTTAGTCCACTATGATCACTCATCAAGACAAACCTCCTACCAAGAATATAATGCTTCCACATAGTCACTGCATTAACGATAGCTTCCAACTCAATATCACGTGTCACATAGTTCTACTCATTGTTAAAGTTAATTTTGTCGCATCTAGTCAATAGGCCTTCAACCAGGACTAATTCACATCCTTTAACATATTGTCATCATCACTACAAAAATCCCTAAGCATGATTGTTATAGATCCATTTGGGAAAATCACTCCCAACATTCAGATCAATACTATTACAGCTCATCAAACCCTAATCCAGTTGCTACATGCCCTAGACAGGTCATCACTTTGAATGCCTCCTTCCCTAAGAGTTTCCTGGCCTGAAGCCCTCCATAAATGCCTCCTTAAGGGACCAGTGCAGCCTTAGTCAGGGGTAAGTGCACTTCAATGAAAGTAGGCCCATGTTAGGGTGTATCTTAGAGCACTTATGCCCACTTTGATCTCTGTTGGGCGATATTGAGTGAAATCCTCATAGGGTTCTGGGAATATTCTTATCTTTTGGAATAGGGAATGAGTTAAGTAACCTCCTATCCTCTCATCCCTTCCACCATGGAAAATAACTCTAAGTTTGGAATGACATTCAATACCCTCATTTAAGACCAAACCTCTTCCATTTTCCTATCAATTGAGCACTCATCTAAGTGATCAGGGGCTGGAATTTGAGAATTTGTAAGAAAATATTGTTGGTGTGAGGTTTGAGATTGTAAGCAAGTATTGTTATGCTGCCAGAGTGTTGTGCTTTTGATGTGATGTTGGTTGGAACCCAAGATGGAGGAGTGACATTGGATCAGACTTCATGGTTGTAACTCTTCCTTATACTTAATAAAGCAATTTACACATTTTCCCATATTCTTGTCTTTATGTATGATTATTATATGTGTAATTGCTTTTGATTCCATTTTCTTATTGTAGATAGGTCTCTTGATTTGATTTTTTTTTCCTTTGTTTATGATTACAGGTACTTGCCAAGCAAATTAAGTTTGAGAAGGAGCAACAAGAGCCATAGAAATGAGACAAATGGAAAGCAAAATATAACAACTACATCCCTTGTCTTATTTATCTTCTATAGAAAAAGGATAAGCGCTTTAATTCTGTCGTTCTAGGTGTAGCTACCCACCTAGGGAAATTGTGTTTATCCGTAGATGAAAAATTCCACATAAAAAATTGGCAACCATACTGGGAAATGATCCTCATTCAGGGTAGTTTACCTTCATCCTAGTAAACCCTAGTAGACTTTACTTTCCTCCATTGATCTTGTTTCATCCTTTCTTGAAGAGTTTTTGGTAAAAATTGCGATTGAAAGCCCCTAGGATGGCCTTTGTAGCACCAGAGCAGGTTTGGTCAAGAGGTAGAGTGCTACAAAGCACCCTTAGCTAATAAGGCTGCATTGATCCTCCTTAGCTCAAAAATCCATCCTTTGACTTGATTTTTCCCAAATTTCCTTCTGCTTCTGCTTGCTGAAAGATCAATGATTATTGTACTTCTGAAATCAATTTGTGTTTCCTTTGCTAGCTCTACTTTGGCCTTAATTGTTTAGTGTTTATTAAATGATTTCTTTATCATTATCAATTCATTGTCAAATTTAGTTTATATTCGATTAATATTTTTTCAAAATAAAGTGTCGTAAAAGTCTTCATTTATTTTGAAAAGGAACTGTCGTAAAGCCTTCGTTCTTGCAAAAAGATTGATTGATTGTATGCGCATTCATTTCCTTTTGTTCATTTCAACATTAAGGGAATTGAAAAGAAAAACTTGCATTGTGCATTGAAATATTTTGAGTGTGCTCATAGGAATAGTTTAGGGAAATTGCATTAGATGTGCTCTTTGTTATTTGATTAAAAGAATTTGATTGCTCTATCCCTACTAGCTAAGTTTTTCATTGTTCAAATTGAATGAAAATAATGCTTATCATATTAGTTTCATTCTATGAATTTCAAATATATCACGTGGTGAACCTTGAAAGGCAAATTCTTAATCAAGATCAACTTAAAATTAACCTCAATTAACTTAATGGAGCATTGTCACCTAACATAAAACAATTAGAGGTTCTAGGCTAGAGATGTGTTATGTCGTCGTAAAACATAGCAGCTATCGCTAATTTGTCTGTGATACATTCTAAGTGTGATACCTCATTCCACGTACATGATTATATCGTAGCTCTTCCATGTATCTTTGGATATATAGGGTGGTGTTACAGTACGTAGATTATAAAGGAATGCTCTCACTGCGCGGTTTTGCATTAGATAGCACTAATACGTATTGGACCTCCATGTACTTTCGGGTATGTATGGGAGGACAAAACTAGGTTGCTATCCATCCTAAGGTAACTGAGTTGGACTCCTTGTACACTATGATACACCAAACACATCATTTCAGGAGATTGCTTTCCTGTACTTCTCGGTTCACCGGGAGGTATTCTGCAGTTCACTGTTACTTGGTTATCCTTTTGCCTAGATTATCCCTCTTTTGTTTTGTTATGTTATTTTGATTAAAATAAAATTAATTGACCATGGATAACATCCTCCACATTACTCCTTAGCTGATCTTAGGTTGAGACATATGGAAACAACTCCGAAGTCCATCGATCAAGGAATTCCTTTTGATGGGAATCCTTGTCCTTTTCCTCCTTTTGGAAATATTGGTGCTCCTTATATGGCTACATTGTCCCTTTTGGAACTTACCACGGCTTTCCAGTATGGTTGTTCTCAACCTCCTTGGTCCCGCAACTAAATATTCCTACAATTGGACAAAATCAACCTCCAGTTGATCCTAAAGTTGGCCCTTTGCCTTCTTCGTCGGTTGTTTCTTCCTTCCTTTCTTCCTCTTGGCTTGGTGAAAGTATTGACAATAGTAACTAGGTGGCTAAGTAGAAGAAGAAAGGGAAGAAGAAGAGGAAGAATAAAATTCAACAGGGGGCAACTAACCAACCATTGCTTTGAATGCAACTTCTGATGAGAAACCATTCGATAAGCCTCACAAACTTCAATATCCTTGCAAACTTTGTATGGGAGACCATATTCTTCGAAATTGTTCTAGTATTCCTCATATATTAGAAGATTGGTCTTCTCGTTCACATCAGCCTGTATCATCAACTTCTTGAGATCATGCTGGTGACACACCATCAACTAGTGGTACTAAATTTCATGGAAAGAAGGGTAAAGTTAAGTTTCCCTGTAGGTTATGCGAAGGAAATCACCCCATTCACCTTTGTCCCTATCTGGATGAAGCCAAAAAAGTCTTGGATAACCATCATGCTTCTCCACAATGACTTCCATATGGTTACATGAAACTCTCCCTTAATCCTTCACTAGTTGATAAAGTGGTAAACCTAAATCAACTATCGATCAAACCCACTCTCTCTGAATGTGAATCCCATGAGTCTATGCTGGACCAATTACAGATCGAGGAAAAAGTTGACCCAATTTCACCTTCAGTTAATCATACCTTTCCTAAAGAGAGTGAATATGATACCACTTAGGTTCTTTTCATTTCTTTAGATTCCAATGAGCTTGGGGGCAATCATCTTGTTCCATCATGAAAGGAGGAAAATCCTCCCGTTCTCATAACTTAAGGGAGTAATTCTCCCATTCTTATGGTACCCCCTCCAAGTAGTTTGGTCACTTCCTTTGATTGGAATCAACTAGTAGGATGTTGTCTTCCTTCTTATGTGCCTTTCTAGATCATAGTATAGGTTTGTAATATGATTGTACCAAGCACTATTATAGATGAAGGTGCATCTGTGAGTATCCTTTCCTCCACTTCTTAGCAAGTGCTTGGTTCGCTGCCACTTGTGCTTGTTACCCAAAATATTTTGGCTTTTAACAGAGGAAGCAATCAACCATTAGGGATCCATCCTCAATTTCCTATTACTTTGGGAGGAAAAATTATTTATCTCAATGTGAAGGTATTCCCAGGCCCTTTAGATTACAATTTACTTCTTGGGTGTGACTATGTTTATGATATGGGAGCTATTGTTTCAACACTCTTTTGAGTGATGTGTTTCCCACGTGAAGGAAAAATTGTCATTGTTGACCAGCCTTCATTTCTAGGTCCAAATATGGCTTCCAGTCAACCATCTTCCTTAAATTTTCCTTTTGTTCCAATGGTATCTTCCCCACCATGTGTCAATTATGTGAAAACCTGTTCCATTCCTACATCAACTGACGATCAATTCCATGATTTTGTGCATTATGTACTGGGGGCATTGGAATTGGATCTCTCTAATGGATTCCTTGCTACGTATCCATTCTAGAGAATTGTTCTCCCATATGATGAGAATCTCTTGGAAGTCATGACCTCTTATGGGTCGTTATCAAGGAATATGAGCATAGTTCCTTGTCTTGTGTCAATCTCATTAAAAAATGAAACAAGGAACATGAGGATAATTCTTTTACTGTATAAACCTCATTAAAAAATTAAATAGGTCCCAGAGCATAGTTCCTTGTCTTGTGTCAATCTCGTTAAAAAATGAAACAAGGAATCTTAGTAGAGTTCCTTGTCTTGTGTCAAGCTCATTAAAAAATGAAACAAGGTCCCCTAGAGAAAAGTTCCAATTCAAGTCTTTGATTAGATATCATAAAATGCCAATCGATTCTTTCACTTAATCTTGTATATGAACCTTCATTCCATCCACCTGATAGCCATGAGTAGTCTACTTTGGTGAATGTAATGAAGCTTGGGGGGCATGCACTTAGAATCGAGTCGTCATGTTGGGGGCATGTAAACCAATATCAAGCATAGATTTTTCTTGTTTCAATCTTGTGTAAAAATGAAACTGAATCCAAGCATAACTTTTCATTTCAAGCTTGTGTAAACATGAAAATGAATCCAAGCAAACTTCCCTATGGTTCAAGCTTGTGTAAAAATGAACCCATCTCCATTTTAACCCTCGTGATTTCCATTCTATCAGCCTCTTCCTTCAGATGAGCCTTGGTTTTTCTCTTTCCATCATCACTATCTTCTTCACCAATCATACACTTTCACTTGGTTGTTTTATCCTTTTGAGGAATAGTTGCAATGAGTGGTCTTATTAGCTAGCCTCTTCACATAAATCAACATGTTTTGAAACGTTCCAACATTACCAGAACTAGTTTCTATCCTAGACACCACTCGTTCTTTAAGTGGAGTCCTCTTTAATCTCTTTTCATAATCTCAAAATATGAGAGGATTATCAAGCGCTTGTCCTTTTCAACTCGTTAATGGATTGGAAATGATATCTACTCAATATAAGTTAACCCTTTTCCAGACTGAGATAGATTATTTATGAAAAAGGAAAACATTTATCAAACACGATCAATAGGTTCTCTCTCATATTATTTTACGCTTTTTCAGACTTGAGAGACAAATCTACAAAAAAGAACTTGTGGAGTTTTCTTTTTGTCCCTTTTCAAACTCTCTAAACATGAAAAGTACTGAGTTATCATTGTCTTTAAACTCATTAAAACATCAAATAGTGACAAACTTGTCCATCATGACAAGACCAAGTTTCACCTTTGCTAGACTCGTTAAAACATTACATAGCAATGGATTCACTTGAAGGGTGGAATTATACAACAAGAATATGTTATCCACCTTAAGCTTGATAAAAAATAAAGAGGTACTGGTCAACAATGACTTGGGAAAATGGGAAAAGGCGTAAACCACTTTTTGGCAGTAGCTCGATCTTGAACATGACAGTTTCACTTCATCTCTATGACTAATTGGGTTGGGTTATTTGCTTGACGGTCATCATACCTTGGTCTATCATACCATCCATTACTTTGGTTTTGGGTCAATGCTGTGAATTCATTCAGTGTCACCGACATGTTGAAGAGAAGTCACTAAGTTAAATTCATCCTTTGCAATACTCATAAACATTCATTTTCATGATTTCCATTCCTGAACCTTGTGTCGTAAGTCACATTTCATCTCTGTTACACAAAAATATCGTCACCATGATTATTTGCAGTCAGTATGGGTCTATCATTACTTATACTAGCCTCCTAAGCAAGTCTCAAACCTTAGCTCTTCATGTCAAGCTTTGCAAATGAGAGAAAGACATTGAAAATCAATATTACTCTGGTTCCGCACTTTCTCCTACTTTTACCTGCGGACCCACACCCTTTGTTCATATTACCTGCATACCTGCATGCTTTGTCTGTAAAGGGGTGGGTGCGTACCCCTGTAAAAGTAAAAAAGGTGCAAGTTTATCCTAAAAAACTCACTTTTGGGTTAATTCTAGATGTTTCTAGAAGGATTTTGACGTGGATTGTTCGCTCCAAGGTGGTTCATGCATCCCAAAAGAGAAGGAGCTAATCCCTTGATAGGAGGAGCTATCCCTTTGAAGGAGGGCTTTATCCCTTTGAAGGAGGACCTAGTAACTTCCCTCCATTGCACTATAAATTAAGGCATTGGGTCAGTTGCTAGGGAGGTTAGAAGCTGAACATTTTGAGGTTAAATGCTGATGGAATTGGGACTTCCTAGTTAAACTTGAGAGGAGAGATCACATACCTTTTGGTTTCATTGGGAAGTGAGTGAAACTTGTCAAAGTAGAGGAGACTTCTTGTCGGACCCTGGGAGGAGCTTGTACAGCATCAAGGCACAGGTTGTAAAGTTCTTCTTTGATTTGAATTAATACAATCAGATTCATTTTTCTCAACAAATTGTCTTATGTGGTTTGTTTCATAATCTCCTTGATCATTATGATGAATATGCTTTATGATATTGGCTTTTCAGGTGCTATTTAATTGTTTGCTTGTTTGTGTTTGCAGAGTTACACTTCAAGGAAGCTCATTTGGAGTGAGGGAGCGAGGCTTCCACAAACTTGCATTGGACCCAAGGTAGGCCTAAAAAACGCTTGTTTGCCTTTACTTTACTCGCATATTTAGGGAAAGATAGTTTTTGATTGGCTTGCTTGTCACTAGATATCAGTAGATACTAGGAAGGTCGATCTTGTCTGCAACCTCGACTCATTCCGCGTGACAAGGGCCAAACGGATCATCAAGTATTTGGAGCAGAGAAACAAATAGCTTCAGGACCAGCATGAGATCATGGAGCTGCAAAGCATCTGTGAGAATCGACAAGCTGCCCAGCAAAGGAGGATCGAGCTCACCACCTTGGAGCAAGAGATTAACAGTGACCGTGAGTCCTGGCTAGAGCAGATCAACATCCACCTTGAGAGACTACTGGAGAAGGCCGACAGAGATAAAACCATATTGAGGAGGATGGTTTATCATTACAGGGCACAGAACATGAGTGCAAAGGCTCAGATAAGGAGCTTGAAGGCAAAATTGAGCAGAGCAACCAAGAGACAAAAGAGGCAAAAGGAGCAATATTGGCTTCGAATCTTGGTTGAAGCCTCTTTGACCTAGCATAGTGCCTCTTAGAGAACCTCCAGCCCAAATTTCAAGAAATTTGGGACAATTTTGGTCACATGGAAATTTTTTGGTCACAACACAGGTTTTTTCTCCCTGTGCGCCGCGCCACTGTCACGACGATTAGGATTGGGAGCTCCAAATGACAAATGGCTTGCATTTTTGGATTCAGCATGCAAAATCATGACTACTGGTGCTTGGACAAGAAATTTGGGCATGATTTGAGTCTCCAGGAGGTCAAAAATACCCAAAAAATGGCCTCTTTGCCCCTATTTTGACACACAGGAAGCATTCTTGGGAGAATGGAGGTTTGGAGGGGAAAATGAGCACCAAATTAAAAAATTCTACTTGGGTGGGAAAGTAGATAGGCTAGGCTTTCCAGCAAGCACACTTGGGCACATTTTGAACTCCTGCAGGTGCCTCAAAACAGCCTCCAAAGTGGCGCGGCGCGTATAGAATTGGGCGCGGCGCATATAGAGAAAAAGGCCAAATTCACTTCCATTTCACGAAATTTCGATTTGTGACTGTCTCCAAGTGGGCCCGCTCATCTACACTTCACTTTTTCAGCACATAAGGCAAAGTGTAAAGAATTTTCACTCCAGATTGGCTTCTATCCAAGTGACAAAGGAAGGCAAACAGTCACCCAAGCCATTTGTCATGTTTGTAACGCTGCACCTATAGCTAATGGTTGGCTTTCCATCTCCATTTTGTAATGATTCGAGAAACTCCCCAACCCTTGGTCATTCTATCTCCTCATAACACATTCTATATATTGTATGCAAACTATTTGCAAAGGGTTGGTTGGCTTGTAACTTCTAGGAGACCGTGGGAAAGAAACTCTGTTTCTTCATTGTATATTTTGGCAGAAGATTAATGAAAGGGAGTGGCTCTGTTTCATGAGATTCATATGGTTGTGAGTGTAGAAAATGTGTCTCTTATGTTTCATATGTATTTCATTATGTTTCATAGTTCATTTCATATTCATTTCCAGTGAAATTTTCTAAGTTAGATAAGGTAGAATTCAATTTTAT
>APFE031354312.1:133399-164584 GCA_000404065.3 Pinus taeda | reverse complement strand
TGTATGTTGTCTTATATATGTTTTTGTGGGTTATGGGGTGGAGTTAGGATGTATATGTGTATGAGGGAGGGTTTTTATTGGAAATATAGAGAGATGGTATAAACCCTTATTTCATGTTTTTTTAACTTTTTTTTATCTTTTAAAACATTTGATCCACATGAATTCTGAAAAAAATATTTACATTAGAAACACACATTTTATTTTTTTAAATATTTTGTAAAATTCCTTGCAAAAAGTAAGCACCAACTTAAAACATTGAAAAGAACCAACCTACAAGATATTCTATTCCACAACCTAAGCATTTAATTACTGGGTAGGCACCACATACAAGAGACACCAAATCCCCTAGTTGAGAAACCAACCTACATCTGCAGTTTATTCCTGGATTGGGTCAATGATAATTATGGTCCTGAAGCAATTATTTATTGAATTCTCATCTCAGCATGCAACTCTTACATTTGTTCTTTCAAGCTTGATCATAGCAAATTGACTTGAACACCCTAACTTTGCATTCTTCAACTAGGAATTTTGACTTCACTCTTTAGACATTAACTCTCACAACACATATTTCCTTAAATTTGGAAAAATTCTATTAAAATGCTTCAATAACAATTTGATTCCTTTTTTCCACATCACACAATAACTTAATTTAAGATAAAAATAGTATTAATTTATGCCAAACCAATTAGATACCATGAATATGTCAAACATGGGGTTGCTAGGTACAATAGTATTAATGCAAAATAGAAGTGTGAAAGCAATTAGAAGCAATCGATTTAAACTAAATCATATTAGTATGTCTAACATCCAAGAATGATACTATAATTATGGATAATAGAATAGAGTCATTGATGTTTGAATTTCGTTCCTGAGTAATCCAAGCTCCTTTCCCACAACCTTGGAGGGAGTTGTTGATTGAATAATGGTGATGTGAAAATATTGGTGTAAGTGGCAAGGAGGCCACTGCCTTGTATTACATTGAAACTATTCTACCAAAAACATGGTAAAATGTTTTCGTGTTAAATTTTCTACCCCTTCATGCTTTGATGCAACAATAATGAGGAGGTGATAATTCATCTTCATAGCATCCATGCATCAACTATAAAAGGTAGGAATTGTTAACCTAGGTATTTCAAGAAAGTTGCATACCATTGATCTATCTCCATTGAAATATAATTACAATAAATGAGATTTATTAAATTGGTTTTCAAGTTATTCCATTATGATGGACACTTTCAAAAATTTAAGTAAACAAGAAATAGTGGCATTCAAAAACCAATAAACCTAGACAAGTAAGTATTGGACGAAGGGGTTTTCAAAAATTAGTACACTTGATGGAAATCTAGATATTGATCTCTCTTTCTCAACGTTGTCAAAAACTAATAATAGTCCTAATGTAATAGTGCCAACCAATCATACGAAAAATGATGGTTGACCATTACTTTCACCAGAAGGCAAAAATGATAAGAATTTTTAATGGGGAAGAAATAAATGTGAAATAGAACTAATGAGTTTTAGTTGAAATATATGTAATTCACCTTGCTACTTAATTATTAAATAATTAATGTAACTATTAATATATTATTTTTGATATATTGATTTTGAATATTGAATATATATTAAAATCCATTCATCTATGACATGAGATTTTCCATGTGGTCTAAAAAGACCACTGAAAACCCATTAATTTATTCTCAATAGTTTTGTAAAATATATACATTAAGAACTATATTTCAGTAATATATTACATTTAGAAACTTGTACCAATACATATAACTAAATGGAATTTAATAAATAGATTCAATTCTTGTTAGTTTCCATGAGATTATTTTAATTACAAATAGTTTGTTTAAGAATTGAAATCTACAAAATGTTAATCTTGACAGGAAAATGATATGATATAGTGCAAAATGTTTAAAAACACATATTTATGACCCATGTCTTGAATGAGCCTTGATAGTCTACTTAATGCTCATTCTGAATTAATTAATGCATATTTTGATAGAAAAATCATTTCCCCCACATAGAGTTCTCTTTTGGAAATAACAATCTCACATTTATATACTCATATTAAACAACATGATTGACAAATAAAAATGAATCAATGGCTTCTTGACTTCTTTTTTTATATGACATGATTGTATATACAAGTAATTGATTAAAAAATGCATAGTTAGAAAAAGTTAACAATTGAAAATAGAATAAACCACATAGAACTCATCATCAATCATCAATTGATTTTATTTATTTAACTTTTAAATGTATTTTTACTTACATTAAGAGCTTTATTTCAAAAATATATTACATTTATAAACATGTATCAATGCAAATAACTACATAGAATTTATTACGTGCTTCATGTATTGTTGGCTTCTATTAGATTATTTCAATTACAAATAATTTGTTTACTAATTGAGTTTTACAAAATGTTAATAAATATTGGAAAATCAAATGTCGTGTGTTACAAAAATTTTAAATACATTTATTTATAACACATATCTTGAATGAACTTGAATAATATAGCTAGCATTAATTATCAATTAATTATTCTTTGTTTTGTTAGGAAAATCATTTCATTTTACATGGAGTTTTATTTCAAAATAAATAATGTGACATTTATACACTTATATTAAACTTCATGATAGGAAAATAAAAATTGATAAATGGCTTTATATAAAGCACTTGGAAATCATTACCAATTAGTTCTAATTTGTTCTATAAAAAATATATATTTACTTACATTAGGAGGTACATTTAGAAAATATATCACATTTATAAACTTATATCAATGCATATAACCAAACAAAGTACAATAAATAGCTTAAAGTCCTATTGGATTCTATGAGATTGTTTAAAATACAAGTAAAATTATTTAATAATTGAAAATGACAAAATGTTAAATGGATAGGAAAATAATTGCCTTGTGATGTACAAACTTTAAACACAACCATTTATAATACATCCGCTTAATGAATGTAGATGGTCCACTTAACAAATTTTTAATTAATTATTTCATGTTTTTATTAAGAAGCAAGTTTTATTTTACATGAGTTTTCTTTCAAAATAATACAATTTCAAATTAATACACTCCTATTAAACTACATGATAAGAAAATAAAGGTGAATGAATGGATTCCTTATTGATTTATATGAGATGAGATGAGATGATTACATACACAAACAATTGACTTAATAATAGATAAAAAAACAGTTATGGATTAAAAATTGAGTGCCTTACAATTTAAAGAGTTTGAAGTATCGACCTATGGCCCATGGCCCCTTAGCCTAAATAGTCATCTTAATACTTACTTTTTTTTTGTAAGCTGGGGCGGGACTCTCCGATTTACATGTCCATTAAGTACCCCTCAACGGGGAAGGGTAGCCCAAGATTTGAACCCAAGACTTCCGGTTCGGTGAGACTTCATTTCCACGGCCCTTGCCGCTTGAGCTACCCCATGTGGACCATCTTAATACTTATTATCAAGAAATATTATATTTATTTTTGGAAGAAGTCCATCGTAGTATATATATATATATATATATATATATAGTATCTTATATATATATATTATATTATATATATATGATATTATAATATCACATTTATACACTGGATTTATTGAAATAACTAAGTGAATGTCAATAAAAATTTTGGCTCATATGAATATCATTTATGTTTATTTAAAAAATAAAAATAAAAAAAAATATCTTTAAATAATGGAATCAGATGTCTCATAATTCAAAGTGTTAAGAGCTAATTTATCTATGAGAGTGTCCAATTAGCAATAAATATTATTAATTTTTTCTTTAAAGAAATGGAAAATTGGTTATGATTTTTTTTTTTATATCAATAATTTCATATCACATTAATGCACTCATATGAATGAATTTTATAGGTAAAAATTCAATAAGTGACTTTGTGCCTGGTTGATTTTTAATATGGTATGATTGCAATTACAACCATTAATTTATTTAACTATATAATTTCATGAAAATTATTGATTGAGAAATCACATATCTTTTGCCACAAAAAGTTCTAATCATTCGCCTTTCACACGTTTCCCATTACCATGAATAGTGAACATAACATTTATGAGGTAAATTATTATAATTTCTTTGCAAAGAAATGCATATTTATTTTCAATGACGTCTATTTCAAAAGTTATATTTCACATTTATATATGAGTATTGATGCACATAAGTAAATAGAATTCAATAAAAATAAAAGAATGCCGGGATGGTTCATGTGATATGATCTCAATGGCAAATAATTCATTTAAGAACACACGTATATAAATAGATTAGAAAAAAATGAATACACCAAAATCATTGCAAAAAGAGCTATAAATAATAACAAAAATATATAAATATAATGACAATTCATATATTTCAAAAACTATAAAATCATACATATTGATTCAAAAAAATTATGCCCAAACTGTAAGGAAAAATTTGAAATGTACTGGTGAACAAATTTATAAGGAAATTATTTGTTATCGATTACAATAAAGTACATGCTCTATTGAAAATATGAATGTACTCATGCTTCTCTTTGATACAATGAAGGGGATTAAGAAAGCGGAATAAAACATGCAGAAGCCAAGTATCTTGCTCTTTTCTAGTATAGGATTTTATCAACATGTGGTTTGATCAATATTCGATGAATTGATAGGTATGCTTTGTTATGTATATTAACAATGCATTTGATTTTTTATAATTATCTCCATATTGGGACCACACATCAGTCAACATTTTCTCATAAAATTGTATTGTTATCCCTGTGTGTAATATTGTTTGCAAATGGAAATGGCACTTGTCCCACATGAATTTAAAGTCCTCTACATAAATATTTGACTTTTCAATTACTTGTATGATCTAGTTTTTAATGAAATTTAATGGAAATCTTGAAACATCATAATTTTTTAAGAAACATTTTAACACTCCTCACTAAAAAGGCATTAAAAAATAGGACCTGTCACCAAACTGCCAATTCGTTTCTATTTGAATATAATTAATTTTTTCATATTTAGTTTATTATTGGAAGAAAAACTCTTTGAATTCAAATATTGACATCATATTTTGATTTATAATAATGCCCATCTACATCTCCATTGCAACCACATGCATGATATTAACATATCTCCACCTCAACACTTCATTTCTTAAGGACATGAAAACCTAACAATTCAAAAATGATGTTAGTATTTATTATGAATTATTTCCATTTGTATACAAAGGGAATTCTACAATCAGTTTATGCTAATCACAAAATATAATTACAATGGCCCCATTAAAGTAAAAAAACTAATGATATGTTTACTCTATACACACAACCAAATACCTATATTTAATTTCTATGGAATAAGAAAGTATTATAGGATCAAATTGACCCACCATTTAAATAAACGATTTTAAGAATTATAATGATTTGTTTAATTGGAATTGAAAAATATATTTCCAATTGTCGCAAGTCAACAAACTAATTATATATTAATTTCCACATGCAATATAATAATAATTTTAAGGTTCAAAGCTAATCAATTATATGTTAATCTCTAGAGTCTCTACATTAGTTGCTTTTCGTGCTTCTTATGGTACAAATTCTATGCCCATTGTTGGTGATACATACTTCCTAATATAGTTTTTCAACATATATGGAATATAAAAGTTTATAATAATATACTGAACCATTCTATGCATTACTAATTTCTAAGAGGTATGATGATAACTTAAACCACAATTGAAAAAAAAAAAGTGTTATCAACACAATATCTCACCAAAAACAAAGAAAATAAAATTATTTTGTTACACTAATGACAAACCCAATCAACAATTATTTTATTATTATTGTGAAAGGGCTAAAAAATATAGTAACAATCCATGATGTCAGACATATAACACCATGAAATAGATGCTAGTCATATTATTGTTCTATTAAATGTGATTGAACATCCTTCAAAGTACCTCACACGTCTATTGTGATGTTGAGTTTATTCAAGATTCTCCATATCTCACCAATCAACTAATTATCCTCTTTATTTCTTCAAATGCATTAAGGGGAAAGAATCACATTTTGTTTTCTATTTTATTTCACTCTCTCAAGTGAACAATCCACTATAATAGTGTTGGTTGCATCATATTGGATATGTGTTTCCTACTCTTCTTTCAACGATTTAGTGTTCATTCCTATTATTGGATTGCCAATGGCCTGATGTCCCTTTTGTGGTTTACAATCTGAATAAATCCACATAAAGAGAAGTTGATCTTGTAATATATGTAAAACCAACATTTTTAGAACTCTTGTTTTGTTTTATTTTAAAGTTGTTGTCCAAATTACAATTTGAAGAGATTCAATATTGAAAAAAATTTCAATTTTTTATTTTCGTGTGGATGAATCCAAAATAAATTTTTCTCTATTGTGTAATCTGCATCAGTTCATATTTTCTCAATATGTCCTTTGTATGTTGCTTAATCATCATTGTTATGATAAAAATGTCCTTTAATTCAAAAATAACTAATTTCCTTTTAGTTATTTGAGGTGTAATGCAATAAAAAATAATCTAGTGAAGTCAATTTATTCATGGTACAAAAATTATTTAAACAATTACTAAAAAAATACACTTACATTGAGTGTTGTTTCCAGAGGAAACAATAATCTATTTTATCATATTTATAAATCTTGGTGTAAGAAATACTAAACCTTCATTTAAATACTAGTAATACTTCTTATGATCAAATCACGTAATATAATATATATTCAATACAAAAGTCGCAATGAAAAGAAACATTAGCAATGTAACCTTTAAAAAGAAATACATACACAATGACTTTTAACATTAGTTTGATTATGGTCGAAGGAGTTGAGATCAAGCAGTAGAGGCACATATTGTGTTTCTGGAAGTAGCGGGTAAAAAACCACGGAGACATTCTCTACTTGGTGAGAATTATGAGAAAACAATATAAAACAAGTTCTACTAGGTAGTCCCATAACCGTTTCGTTGAAAAATATAATTTATTTTGATTTTTTGTTTTGTTATTTTTATTTTTTCCTATAATACACATATACAATGTTATGGTATTAAGAAGCATCAAAATTTGAAGAATAATAAGAAAAATAAGAAGACAATTTATAAGTACCTGCCAGGACATTATCTTCATAATTATAACCTTGTGCCTCATCATCGTATTTGTTTTCTTTATTTGTCACTACATTAAACATATAAAATGTTTTGAATTGTGAAAAAAGAACAAGAATCATTAAATAATAAGGAAAGAAAAGACACAAATTATAAGTAATTGATATTATATTTTGATCTTGATTATAGCTTTGTTTTTTAAAATTTACATTATTGTCTTTGTTCTCCTTATTTTTCTCCATAATATACCATTAATATGTTATAAATTGTGACAATGATTAATTAAGTGAAAAAGAATCAAAAAATCATGTTAAATACCTAATATGATATCATTTTCTTGACCACATCTTTGTTTTACATTCATTATGATTTAGGTGCATAGATGGAGCACAAATTCCAAACGAAGACTGGAATAAAGCTTGTCAATGTGATTGAATTGTCACATGATGATGCTGGGATAAATTGTAAATGTTTTGTAAATATTTACATTAGGATGTGAGTTTTCTTTAGAGTAGTTTGGAGGAAATATTTCATAACGTAAATGTAATTCTAGTTTCCCTTATTTTGTGAGAAGAGGAAATGGATCATCACTTGTGACTCTTGGTTATTCCATGTACCTTTCTTTTTGAAGAGGAAGAGTGTGTGAGAAAAGTGGTAGTGTACATGAGAGGTAGAAGAGATAGAGGAGAAGAGAGGAGAAGCTCCAACACTAGGAGAAGGTTAAGAGGTTGAGGGGCTTCGGTTGAACATGCCCATATGGTATATATTGTCATTTTAATGTATGTTGAATGTGATTAATGAGTAGCTTGTTTAAATTCAGTTGTACTTTTTCATTTCTCTTTCTAAAATGTTAATTTTATTTGTTTAGGGTTGCACTTGTTGAGTCAATTTATAGTGAGAATATGGATGTGCTAAGAAATGTCATGGTTGTATGCTTTGATCGAAATATGGATGTGTTGAGAAATGTGGTCATTGTATGCCTTAGGAATGAAATTTATTCTTTGTTCAAATATATTCTAAAGTTTAACATATTCACCCCTAAGGCTACAAAGTTGTAGCTTCACATGGTTTTCATAGTGGTTGTTGCTGTCTTTAGAATGTTTGATTTTGAGTCTAAGGATGTGTTTAGTCACAATTGGTATATGGTAATGTGGTATGTGAATTATGAGCATTTCTGAGTTGTCATATATCTATCCAAAATTAGACCATGTGCTATAGTTTTTTATGTATGTGTTGAATACATTTAAAACTATCAACTCTCTGAAGACCGTAGGTTGTGCTATGTGTGGGTGGTTTGTACTAGTTTTTGTGGTGTGTGTATGATGTGTGGTGAAGCTGAGTGTTAAACAAACCATACTATACCTTATAGTTTCAACTAGCACTAATGAGTTAATTTACAATGGAAGTTTGCACATGGATGCCCAACAATTCTGTTGTTGTTAATGACACTTTTCTATTTTGTTTCCAAATATGTGAAGAATATTATTTGTGTTTTAGAGTGTTAAATTGTAGTGTTTATAATGAATAAAGCATTTTTATAGCAAACCTAAGTACCTTGTTGTGGGAACATTGTCAAACCCCTTTTTGTGACTAGTTTTGATTGGCAAATGTGTTAGCCTTTTAATCCCCATGGAGGAAGGTGTAAGAAAATAATATATTGCGACTCACAACTATAGAGAACTAACCTTGTAGAAGGGAATTCAGTTCAACTTATTGGAATATGAAAAAATATAGTTTAATACTCCCTATCAATTATTACACAATGTGTATGTCTTTTCTCTAAAATTAAAAAGAAATCCTTCTCAATTACTCAGTGAATATATATTCTACTTGATCTATAAATCCACCAACTTGAAGAGATATTTCACCATTTATGACAACTATGAATGAAACGATAGCGATTTTCAATGTTCTTTGTTTTCCTATGAAACACATAGTTCTCTAACAATGCAATTACATAATTGTCTTGATTTCCATCTTCTACATCCAACACATTAAGGATCTGATGTGCCAAAGTTTCAAACCTTCAAATGAGGCTCATCATTAGGGAGATAAAATAGAGGTTGTTACCCTCTACACATGTAGAAGTTAATTCAAAGGCCTTATTTTCCATATTTTACTGTGATCTTTTAGTATTATCTACTTAATCTACTTGTGCACAACATATTTAGAAAATTATATGTTTTTGAGAAACCCATGAGATCAAATTTGTTGCCAAATAAGTAATATATCTTGATGTTATTTTCCTCCCATCAATACTACTAGAAAAATAATTTTTTTGTATCATTTTTTTTCTCCAAAACTTAAGTACTACAATCCATATTCAATTATACCTAAAACATAGCTCAAGATTACTTTTCCAACTTTTGAGTGGGGTTCCTTTGGAGTCTCCATAAATTCGGAAATATAACTAACTACATAAATAAAATTAGGCCTATGTACAGTAAGGTACATGGGGATACCTAGACGGATTTTATACAATGTTGAATATACTAACAATCCCTCATCTTGCTTGCTCAATAGTTTTCTATTGCAATAGGAACCTTTGTTGGTTTACGTTTTCCCATCTTGAACATTTTAAAGATATTTGTACCATGATTCTATTGAAATGGATATCCCTTAAGAAGATTGGTTGACTTCAATTCCTAGTAAGTACTTCAACATACCAAGCTCTAACGTAAAATTTCCTATATATGTTTCATGTCATAAACATGAATACAAACTATAAGTATTCTACCTTGTTTTGATTTAGTATAGAGAGTAGGTTCATTAATACCCTCGTAAAATCCATTATTTAGTAAATATGATTCAATCCAACTATACCAATCTCTTGGAGCTTATGTCAAGCTAGAGAAGGATTTCTTGAATTTGTAAACTTTGAGCTCTTGTCCTTTTACTTCAAATCCTAGTGATTGATCAAGATACACCTCATCTTCTAGTTTTCCATTCAGGACAGATGGCATCACATCCATCTAGTAAGCTAACCATATGTTTTAGGATGTAATGGATACTATATCCCTAATAGTATCCATCCATGCTACTATAGAAAAGTTTTTATCATAGTTAATACATTGCTTTTGAAAAAATCATTTAGCAACTACAATTTCCTTATATTATTCTACCTTTCCTTTCTAACTTAATTGTTTCTTTTACACCCACTTAATAGTAATGTTGGCTTTTTATATTAGGAGACAAACAAAGACCCATATCTCATTCCCCTCAGTATCTTCAATATCTTCAATATCTTCATTCATGGAATATACCCAAATCTCTTATTTTACTACTTCTTCAAAATAAGTAGGTTGATCAGATAAAAAGAAAAAATTAGCATTCTAGTGCATGTCATCGCATAACTCATATATTTCCCTTAAACTCCTTGTTCTATGATTTCTCATTGGATATTCTTACTCATTACTAGAAGAATTATTTCTCAAATTTCTCATTTAATATACTAAATATCCCCTCTAACAAGATCTATCTTCTTATGGTTTCAGTTGTAACCTTTTAAGTCTCAGTGGAGGGACATGCTATCCTAAAGTTTCCTTCCATTATTGGAAGAGATTGATTTCTACTATATGTTGCGATGTTCTCTTAGTAACTATAAGATTTGTCCTTTAACAATTTCACATATTTTCTCATCATAAAGCTCTTATGATTGGAATATATAATCTGCAGTGTTTGGATTATTCATTATTTGTAATGAAAATTCATTTTTCACTCTTCTTTTCAACTTTCCTCTTTATCTCTTCTCAGACGTGTGCATATGCAATACAAAAAAAGAAAATTAAACTGAGGGACACTACACTTTGTGTGACTCCATTTTTCTTGAGGTACTTTAAATTTGACACTATTTATTGTATTTATATACAATATGCAGACTGAACAAGCAACATATTCAACCCAAAAATCATTGAAACTATTTCTATATTTGAGAATACTCCATTTCATGTTAATAATGGTATTATTCTTATGTTTAGTCACTTCATTCTATTGTGGAGTATATCTAGTGATGTGCTTCCTTTTAATTCCTTGTGGTCTCCAAAATTTTACAACCTCATTTGAGTCGTACTCTTGTCCCCTATATGACCTTAGAGCTTTCACATGTTTGTTACTTTGTTTTTCTACTACATCTTTAAATATTGTGAAATTTATGAATGTTTTTTATTTATTTTTGAGAAAATAAACCAAATTTTTATTTTAAATCTTAAATAAATTCTAGAAAGTAAAATCTTCCACCAATGTATTGAGTTTACATGGGTCCACATAGATCTATGTAGACAAGTTGTAGATGCTCCTTAGCTCTATAGGAGGCTTTTGGAAAAATATATTTTTTATTCTTAATAATAATGCAATTTTCATAAGTGATGTTTTTCTCATTTAATATTGGAAATCCCTAAACAGTTAACTATTTTTTTAAGATATTAAAACTCATAAAAGAATATATACCTAAAATTCCACAACCTAGTCTCATCTATGATTGAAACATTTTGTGCATATAAATGTGACATATTTAAAATTTTCATATTCAATTTGAACATTTTATTTGTGGTAATTTTGGTGTTTAAACTAAATCCTATACTAGGTAACCTATCTAATATTGTGTACATGGAATCTTTGAATCTAATATCATAACCATGTTGACTCAACTATCTAATACTTAATATATTATGATTAATACTTGAATCATAATAGACATCAATAATATATTTCTTCTCATAGTTCTTATTTAGGATACAAATACACATTTCCATATAATGTAGACAAGAGGATCATCTACAAAATTAATTTTAGATTGAACAAAGCTATAAAGACTAGGAAACAACTTCTTATTACCAGTCATGTGATTCTTGTAGCCACTATACTCGAAAAAAATATTCTCTTTTTGGTCTTCTTTAGTTATCTAAAATGAGATGAACATTGATTTAGATGTCCCTTTTCTAGTTTTGGAGAAACTACCTCTACATTTATTTAGATATGACTACCTCTTTCTGCACTCACTTTCACACTATCCATATTTTTTCTAGTAGAAACACTGTACCTTGGAATTTTCAATCCACATTCTACATCTCCTGCTTTGACTTAGAGAGAGTCTAGCTTAGCCTAATTATCCTTGTTATAAGCATAATCATCTTGGGTTATGTAAACTTGAATTATTAGCTTAAGATGAAGGTGAAAAGTCTTAAGAGAATGCCAATATTATGGGAAGTCTAAGTGACCTCTTAGTAGATGAAAACCATTGGTCATTAATAATTGTATTTATATGTATCACATGTTTAATTAAAAGTATCACATAGATTATTGAAATTAATCTATTACTTTCTGTGTTTTCAATAGTAGTGGTAGAGCATGTCATATCACTACCTCGATGCTCTATGATTTTGAGCCTATCTCTCTATTTATCAGATTGAATACTAATATTTCCTTATAACATCGCCACATTATTTCATTTACCTCCTTTCTCTCCTAATGCTTGGTTACCTAACGTGCCTACTCACTGCACATTTACTAGCTTTTTTGTTGTGTCCAAAGTTATCAATTATTATTTGTATGGAATTTTATGCCAATGCATTTATTAACCTATGCTTCTAACCACAACAGAAAAATGGTAGAGGGTGTAAAAAAATAAGGAACCTTTCTATCTTCAATCGATAATGGGTAGTTTTGAAATTCCTTCATATTAATTGGGTTTATGGCATTCATATCCTAGTTGTGTATGTAGTTATCTTCATGGTGTCGCCCAATTGATCCATTCTATTTGTTATATTTTATTCATCTCTCTCCCAATTTTAAATTATTTCTGGGCCTACCCACTATTAGATGCTGCCATCGCTAATACTAGAGAAAAACAAAGAAAATATAAGAGATTACGGGAGAGCACAAATTCATTGTCCTTAATAATACATGGCTCAATAATAAAGAAGTGAATGAGAGTGGAAGACGGCGAATAGCAAAAGAAATGAGGATTTCAACAAGGGACTATGTTCATTTCAAGGCATGTGTGCCCATTTATTGGAAGATGGTGTTAAAAGGACAAGAATGGAAGCCTTTAGATGACTAATATGATATTGGCATTGAAAAGCCCAACATTTGATGCATTCGGAAGATTTTGAAAACTTTCCGAGGGACCACCAAAATATTATTTATGGTATCTTTTTATTTCAGCAAAAATATTTTGTTTCTTGTGCCTTAATGATTTCCAACATGCAATTTAAATCTAGGGTTGCTGAAGTTGAAATGCTTTATCCATGTCTAAATCTAGAAACCTCCATGGATGTCCCTATCATTGTTTCAAAAACCCCTTTACTTGGGTGCTCCTTCTACAAGTAGAACCTATTTTTCTTCCGAGGACAACATCATCAACATGATATAAAGGAAACCCACCATGATTTCACTGAGTTTGAAGGTGGTTAGATGTTAGGAAAATAGTTGTAATGAAAATTTAAGTAATTCTAAGCATCATCATTATCTCCATTAAGTGTGGTAATTTCACTCGAAGGTAGCCATGATCATTGACGGTGGCATTACTCAATGGTTTTTCCAACAATAGAACATATTTCGCATCTTGATTGATTTTTATGAGCGTTGATGTATCATGTATTCCTATGGATTGTTTATCCAACATGAAACCTGACCTATACCTACAAATGTGAAGAAATTCATCATGTAACTTCTTAGATGGTTGCTCCAACATGAAACCCAACCTACAACCATTAATATGAAGCACATAAGAATTTTCTAGGTCTAGGAAGGAAGCATTGACTAGAGCCTATTACATTAGAGAAAATATTAGGCTAAAAGTGGAATCGTAAGGAAAAGAAATAAAGTAATAATTAAAATGAAAAAACACAAGTTATGAATTTTGTAGTGAACAGAAGAAAACTATTTTTTTCAATTGTATTTTTGTCTTATCACCCTCTAGGTTTACTCAAATTTCAAGTGTATACAATCACTGGATGTGGAATTAAATTATGTATCCCATGAGTACCCTTTATTCATACTTTTGAGAATACTCACATTGATAAAACCTGAAGAGACATTAAAAAATATGTTCCAACACGTTGCTTTAATGTAGCTTCATTTTCTATCAATGTGGGTCTTCTCAAAGGTATGCATAATGGGTATGGATTTGAAGTGGAATTTAATTCACCATCAAATAAGTATCTACACTTGAAATTTGAGTAAACATATATGGAGATTAGCCAAAAATACAATTAAAAGAAATATTTTTCTTATTTTCCCTCCAAAATATTTACATCTACCGTATTTTTAAATTTAAAGTATTTTGATTAGTGATGCAGGAGCAGGCGACTCAGAGGAAAAAGCCTATAGTTTCTATGTTTTTTTCTTCCAGTTAAAAATAGGATAAAAATAAAACATGCCATCTTTTTTTAAAAAAGTAGGATAAGAGTGCAGAATAAAACTTGCTATATTTTCATAAGATAGACAAATTGTAAAAGCCTTAAATTTTTAAGTAAAAAGCTACTTTTGTACTAAATAAGGTTATCTATTATGAATAAAAGAGGCATTGGCCGCCAAGCTGAGGGGAGGCGATGCCAGTGTTGTTTTGAAAAACTCTTTCTCTCATGTAATGAAATGGAATGGTATTGTTGATGAATATTTATTAAAAATCGTTGTACAGTTTGGAAAAAATCCCATAACTTCATATGGGCGCAACCATTTGTAATTGATAGATATAAACTGTGTATTAATACCTGCAAGCATGGGGCTGTTGAATTTTATGTGATATAATGACCTGTGCGTAAGGCAATTTGGGATGCTTGCTGTTGAATTTGATGTGATATAATGACCTGTGCATAAGGCAGTTTGGGACAGTGGTGTATAGTTTCAAAACTCGGCAATTACCAGTTCAAGAATTGTCAAACCTTAAATACTGTATCTGAGTGGCAAGTTTCATTATTCCTTTGGTTGTTTACAACAATACATGTGTGGTTGTATATGCATTCTTATATGCTTATTTTCAGAGGTTTGAAGCGGTTGGTTTCAGCATTTGGAAAAATGATGTATGATATCCGATTCTGACAGATTATAATTGCATCTATATTGGCCATCAGCTATCTAGTTCGAGGGTTTTGTGAATTGAGTCAGTGGTTATAAGGCAGAATGAGGTGGTCTTTTGCAGTCCTAGTCTTTTGATTTTTCTTGTTGACCACTGCGCCACTGTTTGGAACAAGGAAGCGGAAGCGTGAGAGGGCTGTTAACCACAGGCACGGATCCTCCCAACGAATGAATCAAAAGAGTATGCAGTCTACCAACATAGTCGATTATTATTGTACTTTAGGGTCAATCAGTAGCAGTTAATCAAAGTTCTGAAGCACATGCATAATCGACTGGAATGCTTATGTGCTAGCATATCGATGGTTACTTTATTACGTCTATCATTGTTCGAGTTTTTTGCTTCCCAACAATAATGGCTTGACCCAAAAGAGATGTGTTGTATGCAACTTGCGAAGTCCTTTTTTTTTAGGGGTAAATATGGTTTAGAAAAGTTGTGTGTTTGTGTTCAGAATTTATTGAAAAAACTTTTGCTCGATGAACTCATCCAATTTTTTTTTTGTATTAATCAAACTAAAGGAATGAAGCTATCAGTTAATGATGGATACTCCTGAAGCCAATTCAAAGGAATTAGAAGCAGATATTCAGGAGATTGTTGTCAAATAAGAGATATTAACTCTAATGCCTGCATCGCGGCCATCATTAGTGGTATCAGAGCCATCAACCGACACAGAATTGAATCTCAGGAGCAGGAGAAGGATGGCTTTCAGAATTGGAAGAGGACGAGGACGTGGTGGAAGAGGATGGCCTGTTGCGAATGCTGAAATAATAGAAAGCATAGAAGAGTTGTGAGCTAGATTGGATGCGTTAACCTCATACAGAAACATAGATGATGGAGATTTCAGTGAGCCCGAAGTTAAAGCTACAGAGGAGGAAGCTGTACAGGTTACTCCTGAGATGAGGTTCTTTTAGTCAATGTTGAAATTTACAGCCAGACCATGGAAGCAATTAGTAACGGTATACCAAGGAGGACTGAATCCAGAAGAATTGATCGACTGGATTAATAGTATGGCGAAATTATTCGATTATGAAGAAATGGAAGATGAGAAGAAAGTAAAGTTTGCTGTCACCAAATTAATAGGCCATGCAGCACTCTGGTGGGATGGTGTGCAGGCAGAAAGGAAGAGACTTGGTAAGCAGCCAATCAAGAATTAGAGTAGAATGGTAGCAAAGTTAAAAGGTAAGTTTTTGCCCAGTAATTATCAGCAAACATTGTTTAGACAAATCCAAAATTTTAGACAGAGAGCTTTAATGGTGAAAGAATATACATAAGAGTTTTATAAGGTGAGCATAAGAGCTGGAGAAGCCCAAAATACAGATGAGAGGGTGGCTAGATATATGAATGGCCTCAGGATGGAAATTCAGGATGAGATAAGTCTGCTATCTCCTAAAACAGTAGAGGAAGCTTATTAGATAGCGCTGAAAGTTGAGGGAAAACTCATGAGGAAGCAGTCTGCTAGAGGGGGAGGGACTTTTAGAGGAAAAGAAAGTCAAGGTGGTAGTGGAAGATCTACAACACCTAAAGAAGGAGCTAGTAGTAGCTCAACCCAGCATGCACCCACAGGAGGTGATGTAAGAGGCAGAGGGTGTTTTTCTAGAGGAAGAGGAGGCAGAGGAGGAGGCAGAGAAATAAGATGTGACAGATGTAATAAGCTGGGACACAGAGCTTTTGAGTGCAGAGAGAATGAAGAAATAAAGCAGAGGAATGCAATTGTTGCTCCAGCTGAGGAGGAGGCACCAGTGGCAGCAGTAACAGAGGATGTAAATACACTAGAAAGAGGAGAATCTTTGGTACTTAATAAAGTCCTACTTAAGCCAACAAAGGAGATGGCTGAACCGCCACAAAGGAAGACTTTATTCAGGACAGTGTGCAAAGTCCAAGGGAAATGCTCCCACATGATCATTGATAGTGGCAGCACTGATAATTGGTTTCTACAGAAGTAGTGGAGAAATTGAAGCTGAAGGCAGTGAAGCATCCAACACCTTATAAAGTGTCATGGTTGAAAACGGGACATCAACTGTTGGTAAGTGAACAGTCTGAAGTGGAATTTCAAGTGGACAAGTACAAAGATAAAATTGTTTGTGATGTGATGCATATGGACGTGTGTCACATATTGCTTGGAAGACCTTGGCAATATGACAGGGCAGCCATACATGATGGGAAGAGAAACACCTACAAGTTTGGAAAGGATGGTGTCAATCATACATTGTTTCCTTTGTAAGAAGAAGATGGACCGGGACAGAAGACTGATCCAAAAACTCTGTTATTTGCAGGAAAGGAATACTTGGAGCAGATAGTGGATGTACAGTTGAAACGGGAAGAACTCAGAGCAGCTGAGTTGGAAGAGGACGTTTCCATTGGTGAAGTAGAGGAGAATATCATTGATGATTCCTTGAGTTATTGGGTAAATCCAGATCAGTTGGATAATGTAAACTCTTGTGTTTATATAGCTGACAATTGTGACGTGATTACAGGTGTTGGGAAGGATGCACAATCTTGTGAAATTATCAAAAGCATGGAAGAGAATCTATCGGGAGATAAGTACTTTGAAGAAGAAAGCAGTAATGCTTTTTTTTTTGTAGTACAAGAGGAAGTTCATGTGAATGAAGAAGAGGATCAGCTGGAAGAGCTGGTATGTGAACCGACAAATGAGACTGTAAAAAATTGTAGTTTTCAAACTGACAAGTTGTGCATGAATGCAGGAACTGTAAATGATGATGTTATGCTTCAACAATGCTACAAAGAAATTGCATTGTTGGAATACTTGTTGGAAAATCCAGAGTATGACAGGGAGATTGCAGCAGATAAAAGAGTTCATTACAGTGAACGAGTACAAAAGAATGTCATGGAAGCAGTTGACATGAGAGAAAGACTGGTTGATAGTCTTGAGAATTATTTAGAGGATTCTTTGAGAATTTTGGATCAACATACTGATGTGCTGATAGTGGAGGAGGATTCAGAACAGTGTACTGAAATGCTGGCAATGGAGTACAAGGCACTGATGCCTTATGATTTTTGTTCTAACAAGTGTTTTGTGAATGCAGGTATTGTTGCAGAACATTTGACTCAGTTGAGTAGTCAAATGCAAGGAGAAGAAGTTTTCTGTTCCAGAAGAGAAGAGGGTATGGATGACCGGGTGGTAGTCAGAACAGAAAGAAGCATAGAAGCAAGAAATCAACGAGTAACAGTACAGACTGAGCAAGCTGTCTTAGCTCAGCAGGCAGCAAGAAATCAGCAGCTTGAAGAATTATTGGACAAGGAAATTGAATTAATTAGAAGAATCACGTTGAAAGGGTCTCAGAGGAAGACATCAGCAAGGAAGGGAAGCAGCAGAAGCAGTAGCAAGATGAAAACAAGGACAAATTATGAAAGTGCAACTAGCGGAGCAAGACAACATAAAATATGGAGACCTGGAGAAAAGCAGCAAGCAACAAAAGATGATGACTTGCAGAACAAAGTGTGGGATCCAGGCAGACAAGATTTAAAAAGCATGATCACGAGATCATGATCATTTTCAACCTTGGGAGTCTGATGCAGGAGCAGGCGACTCAGAGGAAAAAGCCTGTAGTTTCTATGTTTTTTTCTTCCAGTTAAAAATAGGATAAAAATAAAAACATGCTATCTTTTTTTTAAAAAGTAGGCTAAGAGTGCAGAATAAAACTTGCTATCTTTTCATAAGATAGAAAAATTGTAAAAGCCTTAAATTATTAGGTAAAAAGCTGCTTTTGTACTAAATAAGGTTATCTGTTATGAATAAAAGAGGGATTGGCCACCAAGCTGAGGGGAGGCAATGCCAGTGTTGTTTTGAAAAACGCTTTCTCTCATGTAATAAAATGGAATGGTATTGTTGATGAATATATAATAAAAATCGTTGTACAATTTGGAAAAAATCCCATAACTTCATATGGGCGCAACCATTTGTAATTGATAGATATAAACTGTGTATTAATACCTGCAAGCATGGCGCTGTTGAATTTGATGTGATATAATGACCTATGCGTAAGGCAGTTTGGGACGCTTGCTATTGAATTTGATGTGATATAATGACCTGTGCATAAGGCAGTTTGGGACAGTGGAGTATAGTTTCAAAACTCGGCAATTACCAGTTCAAGAATTGTCAAACCTTAAATACTGTATCTGAGTGGCAAGTTTGATTATTCCTTTGGTTGTTTACAGTGATACATGTGTGGCTGTATATGCATTCTTATATGCTTATTTTCAGAGGTTTGAAGCGGTTGCTTTCAACGTTTAGAAAACTGATATATGATATCCAGTTCTGACGGATTATAATTGCATCTATATTGGCCATCAGCTATCTAGTTCGAGGGCTTTGTGAATTGAGTCAGTGGTTATAAGGCAGAATGAGGTTGTCTTTTGCAGTCCTAGTCTTTTGATTTTTTTTGTTGACCACTACGCCATTGTCTAGAACAAGGAAGCGGAAGCGTGAGAGGGTTGTCAACCAGAGCCGCGGATCCTCCCAACGAATGAATCAAAAGAGCATGCAGTCTACCAACATAGTAGATTATTATTGTACTTTAGGGTCAATCAGTAGCAGTTAATCAAAGTTCTGAAGCACATGCAAAATCAACTGGAATGCTTATGTGCTAGCATATCGATGGTTACTTTATTACATCTGTCATTGTTCAAGTTTTTTGGTTCCCAACAATAATGGCTTGACCCAAAAGAGATGTGTTGTATGCAACTAGCGAAGTCCCTTTTGTTTAGGGGTAAATATGGTTTAGAAAAGTTGTGTGTTTCTGTTCAGAATTTATTGAAAAATATTTTGTTGGATGAACTCATCCAATTTTTTTTGTATTAATCAAACTAAAGGAATGAAGCTATCAGTTAATGACGGATACTCCTGAAGCCAGTTCAAAGGAATTAGAAGCAGAGATTAAGGAGATTGTTGTCAAATTAGAGAGATTAACTCTAATGGCTACGTCGCCACCATCAATTAGTTTACATATTATGACATGGGAATTATATGAAAATTTCAATGCAACATTTAGACTCAAAATTCCTCTAATGTTAACTTGAATTGTCTATACCAAAACCTTCAAGAGTGATATCCATGGTCTTTTGCTATTAAGGGAATACCTCTTGACTTAAGATTCGAATGAAATTTGTTGTATTAAGACAAATTTTCATTGTGTTAACTCCATTTCCATGTGCTTAGATAAGGGGTTTTCGAATTTAGAAATCCATTAAATCGTATTTCGTAGGCAACATTCATATTTTTGTTTGTACTCTCAATCAAAAGGATATGTCCTCTCACATTCTAGAATATTCCAAACCAATCCAGTTTCACAGTGATAGATTCCATCGAGACGCTTCATCTCTTCCTACTCCACATATTTCTTCTCTCCCACAACCATTATGTTAGATTGTCAAATACCAACATTGTGATCATGTTTTCCATGTGAAATACTAGTGTTTTGATCTTCACCCTTGTGGTAATTGTGGAAAGAATACTCATAATTCAAATGAAGGTTCCAAACATAATACCCGTACAAGAAAAGATATTAAGCTTTAATGGGCCATTTCTTGGCAATGGTCCTAAACATCCAAGAAGATATAATGTTCATGCCTCAAAATTCCTTCTTGAGTATTGAGAGATCTTCCAATGTAGATATATTCATCTTCTTACCTTATATCTGATGAGGGGCAGAGGTTGATGGTTAGCTACTAACCTCAAAGACATATCACGAAAGCTTAAGCCACAACTTGAACCAAATCTAGTTGCTAGAGCTTAGAACTAGAATAATCCAATGCGAGATTCATAGTTGTATGTAGATTGACACTCATTCATGAGAGTGATTTGGTTGGTGGTCTATCTTGAACCATAACTTGTAGAATAATTCAACTTCGAAGATAAATCTCATTAATTTGTGTTCATTTGTAAACCATCATCAGGGAGCACTTAAAATTTGCTAAAGACTTCAAGTTCTAGCCAAATTCAGACCTTTTTAGGAAATTCTTGAAGCCTAGTTGTAGAGTCGGTGGTATTACTTAAATCACCATCAATAGAAAACTTCGAGTTCTTATACCACATTTGGTTTTTGATATTCCTTCAGCCATCATTTAAGAGAACGCAAATAACCATTGGTTTCCATATACATTTTTATTTTAGTTATCTTCTTGGACTTGTATACACCCCTTCGGATAAAGGGTATGAATATTGGAAGCATAATCCTCTTGGGTTATGCAGACTTGACTTACTCACTTGAGAGAAAAGGAAGAAATATTAAAGTGAATGTCAAGAGCTATGGGAAGTAAAAGAGGTGTCTTGGTAGATGAAATTGAAAGGTCATTAATAATTGTATTTATGTGTACAATATGTTTAAATAAAAATATCACATGATTTATCTAAGTCTTACCTATTACTTTTTTGAGTGTTCAACGAACCTCAATATTCTGGTGTAGTTCTTCCTTTTTCTGGATGATTAAACCTAACTATTTAACATCTTCCTATACTTAATTTTCCTTTTCCTCCTTCAACATTGAAAATATCACATGATTTATCTAAATATTTCCTATTACTTTTTTGAGTGTTCAACACACCTCACTATTCTAGTATAGTTCATTTTTCTTTATAATTACACCTAAATATTTCACCTCTTCCTCTACATAGTTTTCCTTTTCCTCCACCAATGGATGTTTTCTCTTGAAGGCATGATCTAAGGAATCATCTTCCATCCTAATTCTTGATTCAAGGAACAAATAGATCCCATCAATTCTTATGCTTTCATTTTCAACAAATATTTGGAATCCTCTATAACAATGGCAACCATATGAAACTTCTTACGAATATTCCTTAAGAAATTTCTCCATGATATTTTTATATTTTATCATCTATCAATTAGAAATGAGCAAGTCCACATCTCCCATCAACCAATATTATTTTCCCCCTTCATCGTCAATGTTTCAAACTCTCTCATCAGAGTTTGAAGCTTAATACTCTTCACTATATTATTACAATCATATGATAACTAAAAAATATTATATGCCTATTTTTTCACTAGCTACTGCCATTATTTTATAAAACATTGAGTCATCTATTTAACTTTCAATCCGAGACTTGGTATTTCTCTCATTTTGTTTCATCCTTGCAAGTTGATTTATGTGGACATTAAAAATGTCCTGCAGAGTTATCTGGTATTGTTATTTCGAGCCATATTTCATTCCTTATCAATTTTCAAATACCCATAGCAAGGTATTGATTTCCATAGACAAAAAATCATATGTCTTTCCAATACCAATGATCCATGTGTCTAGGGTCTAGATTACTTTTGGAAGCCCTAAAAAAATCTCATAGCATCAAGAGAATTTTTATTTTCTCTCTCCCTAACATTATTTGAACTATACGCTCAAAATTATTTTACAAATCTTCATATATCAATTAGAAAATCAACAACTTTAACCTACTCCAACATAGATCAATGTCATCAACTTGCTTTACGGAGCAAACAAAACTTCTATATACAATTGCTTACTTTCTTTAGTGTGGGACAACAAACCAATAAAGGTAGCTACAACTCTCTCTTATAATGGATTTTATAGCTTTACAAATAATGAAAAACTAATCAAGGGAATATTAATGGTTTTCTTACCACTTAGTAGTAGTAGTCCCTCTAAAAAAATTAGAAAAACCTAGTTGTAACATTAAAATATTTCAATCTCCTTATCTTCTCTACACTCTATGAATAACATTACACCTAATTTATTACTATGTTAAGGCTCGAAATTATATACATGAATAAAATAATTTTGGAACTTATGGGTCATAGATGTCCTTCGCACCATTAAACATATCTTACAATACATTAATATTTTTCTAGGATTATCTAGGTCTAATCATTTCTATAGACATATAGGACTAATGACTTTTAGAAATATCTAGGACTAAACACTTTGAGAAATATATTGGATGCACAACTAATATTGTCACAAAACTCCTGCACATATGAAACCAACATATAAACATCAAAAATCCTTCTTTCAAGACCATGTTAACATTGATATCATTGATAAACAGATATTGAAAAAACATGAACTACATGTACTATGAATGAAAATAGCATATGAGAAGTGGAATCAATACTTCATTATAGAAAAAATGGAAATAGATAAAAATTATATCTCAAGCATGAGATGATCATCCTCTTCACCTTACAACATAGTCTCCTTCTCCTAAAAAGGATAACTTCCCACAAGGTCAAATCTCACATGCTATAATATGGACACTAGATCTAGCTGAGTCTACCCCATTTCCTCTTGATAGGGTGCTATTATATAAGTTCATTACATCCTTTGAGAGATTGTATCTATACACCTAGGGTTTTGAGATGTTAGGAAATTTCTAAAATAATGGACCCCTAGCCAAAAGTTGGTCACGTTGTTCTTCGTGGGAATGACAAACTATAGAACCCTTTTGCTTCTTATTTAATAATTATGAAATTGTGAATATTTGTGAGAAATTACTCAATTATGTAATTTCAACCTTTGAACATGTAATAACTTCCTTGTAATATCAATATAAGTAGAAGTAAGGGTAAAATGGGATGCGCTCGAGCTAGCAACTAAAGTAAGTTAAACTTGGGACGCTCTAACTATAGTTGAATGTCAAATATAGTTATAACTTCCACCATAAAAGAAAAAAAAAGAAATCTAAAGCTCATGTGCTTTCGGATGGATTTCAAAAATAATATTTATCTATCTCCACTCTTTCATACACTATTTCAGACAATAGTGATATTTGGTTAGTCGACATTGGTTCTTCTAGGTACATGATAGGTTGATGACATTCTCCCAACTATTAGATAGAGAAGTATTTATCATTGCATATGGAAATTATAAGTAATTCCAAGTATGCATCGAAAGAAGTTGGTACAACATCATTTCGACTAGATTTGGATATTCTCTACACAAGAGAGATGTATTATTTGTACAAAGATTGAAGAACAACCTACTCGTTATTTCAACGTTGGAGGATAGGGGTTACATAGTCGTATTTGTAGACGGTGTGGCTCTTGTATGGCCTAAGGGGTAGAGCATAGACTTAATAGGAGTGATTGGTGTTTGAGAGTGACGACTGTATAGATTGTTACGATGTCTAGCCCAACCATTAGTACATGTCAATATCAATTTATGTGATTTATGGAATCAAATATTTTCTCACCCACATTATAGGAATTCTCTGACAATGAAGAGTATGGTTATAGGTACTCCAGAGCTCCTAGTAGAGAATCTATGTGTTTGCAAGATTTTTCACTTGGAAAAAATGCAAAGGGATCTTTTTCAAGCAGCGATAATAGGTCCAAGTGGATATTGGATCTAGTGCATTCATATGTATGCAGGTCGATGATAGTATCATATTTTAGTGGTTTCTTGTAATATGTGAAGTTAATTGACAATTTGTAGTAGAAGACATGGATCCACTTCATGGATACTATGGATGAAGTTTTTAGCAAGTTCCAAGAATTGAGGTCTCATGTAGAGAACTTGAGAAGGAAGAATATCAAGATTTATAGGTTAGATAATGGAGGAGAGTATACATTAAGGACCCTAGTGATTTATGTAAGGAGGTAGGGATAAAGAGGCAATTTATAGCTCATTAAAAAAAATATTAAAATGGGGTTATGGAATGGAATAACTCGTCCATTTTGTGGGCTATCAAGGTGTTGACTCATGGTTATGATTTACATGTTCTTATGGGAAGCAGTACCCAACACAATAACTTATGTTTAGAATAAGTGTTATATCTAGATATTTCAACTCCTAGTGGTACTTTCAGGGACAATAATTGACGAAAGAGGTTCTCGAGTTATATGGAATTGATAGGCCACATAATTTCTTCCAAACCTACGAGTTATGAGGAGGAAGCATGCCAATATGTTTGGAAGAATTCATTGACAGATTAGTGTCAATCAATCATGAAGAATGTTGTGTGGGAGATAGTTCCAATACTAGAGGGGGAGTTAGTAGTGACATCCAAGAGGATCTATAAGAAAGCACACAACATATGGTAGCATCAAGAAGTACAAAGACATGTTTTTAGTGAGAGGTTTCTCGTAGAAAGAGGGAGGGAACTATGATAAGAATTTTTATCTAGTCTCTAGGTACTATTCCATCATGACTACTATTTCTATTACTTCAATTACGGGTTGGAGATTACATCAAATGGATGTAAAGACTATTTTCCTCAATGGTATGATTGAGGAGGAAGTGTAAAACCTTACAAATTCGTGATACATGGGAAAGAGTTCCTTATTTTCAAATTGAAGAATGCTTTGTACAGACTCAGAAGGCACCCATGGAATGGTACTCAAGGATTGATGGATATTTATGATTTTGGGCATCATCAAGAGTGATTTGGATCCTAACATTTACTACATGTTTCTTAATGGTGATCCTTTAGTCACGGTGTTGTATGTTGATGATCTCTTCCTTATCGGGGTAGATAAGCTCATTGTCAAGTGGAAGAGGATGTTTGATTTATTGAGATGAAGGACCTTGGCTTCATGCATTATTTCTTGGGATTGAAGGTGTCATAGAGGCCATGTAAGATCTTCCTTGGAAAGGGAAGTACAAATTTTAGATCTTGACAATATTTGGTATGGCAAGTCCATGGCTACATCAATGGTGATAAATCTAAAGAAGTTGATTGATTTTGCTTCATATTCATATTTGTTATATCCCACAATGTATAAGGAAGTTCATAAGACAATTTGTAAATGATCATCGATATTCCACTAGATAGTTTTTCACAACAAATATGATAAAATTGTATTTAAAAAATCTAAAATTTAGACCATTACACTTTTATTTCTCTTTCGATTTCTAGATCTATAGATTAAGTTTAATTGAATATGTATATAAATTATTATCTTTGGAAAATAGATAAAATTGAAATAAAATATCACAAACTATTATTGGCAGAAGAGATGACTTGGCAAACCCTTTTGCGAGAAAACATAACTAGAAGGTGTTGTTGCTTTTCTCTCTTTATCTGGATAAAAAATGGTTGTGTGTACAAATCACTATGGCTAAGGACCAAGGGCTACTAAATTGAAGGAAAAAAATTATATGCTCTATCTCCTATCCCTCTTGTTTATTTTTGCTCACCTATGGCAAAAATTCACTTGAAAAGAATGTAGCTGTTTTTCCTCCTAGTGGCCCAATTATAACACATCCCGATAGCCTACTAGTGGCTACGATTGAATACCCCAGTTGTTAAACAAAGTTACAGTAGGGACTCTTGTACAGTCGTATTCATCATAATCATGTGGATAGATCCTTTTCCATGAATAATCGGGGTTGACATGCCATCCTCTTAAATTATGGTGGTGAAAACAAGAAGGTCAAACTTTGAGTGCAATAACTTTTGCATACATACTCTAGTTGAGGTGATTCTTGTGTCATTGGAAAGGTCTTAATTTGTAGAAAATGAAAGAAAATGTGCAACACTAAAGAAGCAAATTTCTACCCCCATATAACATCATATGATGCCTCAAAATTCTCTTTTAGGGTTTTATAGTGCGATTTGTGAAATTGGGTCCCACTAATAAAAATATTCCTATGAGATTAATCACCTAATTTCTCATCTCTCAAAGCATCGATATGGATGAAGAAAAATATAATTACCTAATATTACTCGTTAGATCCATGATGTACCTTGTCAAAACTTGGCTCTATATTTTCTTTGCAACGAACACACTGAGTTGGTTTATGGCTGACATGAGGCATGTAAATTAGGTTACAACAAAGCATGTGTCGAGGTGCATGTGTGTTATAGATGGATATGGTATGAGATATGTCTTAGATTGTGAAGTGAGGCTACAAGGATCAACCGATTTTTATTGGGACAAGAGTACTATGGATAGAAAGGTCACCTTGGGGTGGTGCGTTAGCTTCAGATCAACTATGATATCCTAGATTAGTAAGAACCAAACTTCTATTGCACTAAGTACAATAGAAGTGGAACATATTGCATCCACTGTTGTATGTCTAGAAGAAATAAGGCTTTAGAAGCTTTGTACAAGACTATTTGATCAGGTTCTAGAGATGAACTTGATATATTATCATAATCAAAGCATTGTCAAGATTTTAAAGAATTCAGTTTTTTATGATAGCTTGAAGCACATTGAGATAAGCTATCACTTCATATGGGTGTAGAAGGGAGTCTTTAAGCTCTAACACATATCAGCAAATGAGGGGATTGGAAACATTCTCACCAAGCCTCTAACTCGGGGGGGTATTACATACTTCAGAGATAAGCTTCTCTTGATGTAGAATATCTCCCTCACTAAGAGGGAGTGCTGATATTTTTTCTGCGTCAGGAATACATTCTCACATGGGTTAATGATGATTTCACTAGTTTGATGAGCATATTGACCAAGTTTGACTAGTGATTCAACTTGTAATATTGGCTCAAATTTCTAGAGAAAATTTTATTTGTAAACCTTGCTTAATAGACAATTTCTTCTCAAGAAATGATTACTAGCTTTTATCCCAAGGCAGGGTTTCTCAAGGTAAACATATTGTGTTTACTATGCATGGCTATCTTTCTATGATCTTTCTTATTTATGTTGCATTTTCAATAAATATTTGTTATGTGTAAATATTCAATGATATCAACATTTTCTATCTAAGGCTATATATAGCTTCATGTCATCCAAAATCCTAACTACTCATGGTCCCTTGAATAATATAGGATAACCACCTTATTTATTAACTATGGCTCGTTTATAACTAATTGTAGACCCTTTTCCATAATGTAGGTCAACCACTTACAGTCATTATTAATGTAGGGAAACCACTTCTCGTTGTGCACTTGATGGAGATTATCCTTGAGATGAGTGATCATGGTGACATTATCCTTAAAGAGCTTATCAACTTCGTGTACTTTGGAAGATCCTAGGAGATAAGAAGTTGGTGAAAGTGGGAGTTGGCCATGCGCTACCTTATAAGGTGTCATCTTGGTGGCTTCATGATAGTTACTATTATACCACCATTTAGTTGAACTAAACCATTGTATGCATTGATGCTGCTTTCCTGGAGTGAAGCACCTTCGATAGGTCTCCAAACATTTGTTGATTGCTTCTGTTTGACAATCTATGTGGGGATGATAATCGACACTCATTTGGAGTTGTGTGTCGTGTACCTTGAACAGTTCTTGCCAAAAATTCCTAGAGAAAGTGGGACCTTAATCACACACAATTGAAGTCAACATGCCATGCAGTTCGAATATTTGATCCATAATGACTCTGGACAACCACCATGGTGACTCCTTTGTTTCCTCACTTTGGGAGATGTAATGAAATCCATGGAGACATCTTTCTGTAAAGAAATAGGGAGTGGCAAGGGTTGTAACATGCCTTGTACCTTGATCGTTTCCCCTTGCTTGTGACTTGCATAAATATTTAATTTTTGTATTTCTAGTTATTTGTATTAATATTATAGGCGTACATTACTTATCCATTTCACGACCTTTTATCTCGTTGACTTTCTAGATTTTATATATACTCTTATGACTTGAGACTTATTTTGCATTCTAATGCACTATTACAATTGCATTTCCTAATTTATTATTGGGAGTTTTTAAACGTAATCTTCGTGGTAAAATGTAATGCTTAAGAGAGAGGTATTGTGGCTATGTTATTCTAAAGGGATCGTGGCTTTGGTACATATAATCATAAGCTGACCACAACGTCGGATGCGTGTTTGATACATCGATTGATATGGAGGCTTGACAATGATATTGAACCGAAAAATAAGATATTTCGGCTGCAGTAGTCTATAACGCGACTTTTTGAAAGTCTTTCTGGCGGATTTTTCCGGTGAAAATCCGGCAGCAATTCACTGGAATCCCAAGTTTGATAGCTAGTTTCTGAAATTTAACCTCATTTCTTCCGCCAGATTCCGTCACCGGAATCTCCAAAAAGTCGCATTATAGACAACTCCATTTCGGCTTTCCAGTTCGAAAACTAAATCATTATGATCGGGTCATCCCCTCCCTAGAAACTTGTGTGAAACGCACGTTAGTGGGCGGAAATCGTGCTTGAAGAGGGAATCCTACGTCTCGCATTCACCTTTTAAATTGGAATTGAAATTGCTTTTATTTCTCTTCACGAAAATCTAGAAGCCAAAATTGATGTGGAAAACCAGCCTTTTGCATTTACATTATGGATTAGAGAAAGAGGTTAACATTATTTCTCTGTTTAACTTTACTTTATTTCGCTCTTTGCTGAAATAGATTATGCAATTATGAAGATAAAATTACCGATCTAAATTTAGCCGAATCAGACTATGCAAGTAGGAAGCTAAAATTATCGATCAAAATTTAGCGTCCAATGTGGCGTCCGGGCGCCCCCATCTCCCAAAATAATGACAAAGTTGTGATGTATTTTGCCAAGACAATGTCGTCGAATCTTTAACGCCCAACATCCCTGTTGTAGTCGTCACACTTTTGGTGAAAGTCAGTAAAATGATTAAGTGAGGGCGAATGAATGAACTGTCCGTCTGTGTGGCGCTTGTTTATACCTTGACACGGCGTTCGTAAAGTCTGCGACAGCTAACCCGACAAAGCACAATGACTTTCACACTCAGGATTTCTTCAGCGGGTTTCGGTCGTGACGGGTTTTTCGTATGCGTTCACTCCTTATAAGTACTCGCATTCCTTCCTTTGATTCACAGCCCAACTCTTGCAGCTCTCTGAGTACTACTTTTCCCATCGCGACTAAATTTTCTCTTCTCCGTCAAATCCATCAGATATCATATCTTCCATTTTCTAACAGTGTTATTCCCTCTTTCACTTCCTATCCTTTGTTGCTAACACCGAGCTTTCTTATGAGGAGCAGTATAATGGCCCCCTTGATTATGATCTCGTTCCTTATAATTGTTGGCCGTAGCAATGCCAGGTTGCTGGTCGACTCTCACACTCTTTCCACTTCCGATCGCAATAGCAGTGCGCTTTTCGACGATGGTTCCTATTTACACACTGCCATAGGTCCCATGGAGAATTATGTGGTGGACTACGTCGAGGAGATGAGAAGCAGATCGTCGTCAGACAGCGCCACCAACGAGAAGACCGTCCCAAAGAACTATAAAGGAGAATCGGCGACGTCGAACAAGTCCATGAATGTTAATTTCATGGTGACCGAACAACAGCTCTCCGCATCCAGTAATAGCCCTGGGACCGGTGACATGCAAATGATCCCGCCTAGTTCTCAAACCAGAAACGTCGATAAATCCCACCAAAGCAATGGAGATGAAGACCTTCAGCCAGAAAAGAGCGATATGAGCAAACTGGGTTGTACTCCAAGCCCAGGAAACGGCAATTCATGGTTTGGAACGTAATATAGAATATTAGGAACGTTACATATACGTAAACAAATAAAAAATAGCAAGCATGACTTCATTATGCGCGTACATATATAGATATTTTATAAGTAGAAGCACTGTTAGAATCATCCTTAAAGATGATCCTTAAATCATCTTTATATATGAGATTTATCTTCAGAGGGATCAAATATAATATTTTTGGGTGTAAATTTTTTTTATATTTTAAAATTTGAAAAAAAAATTCCATCCTTTTTATGAAAATAAGAGCATTGTTTTGAAGATCCTTTTTATAAAGATAAGAGCATTGTTTTGAAGATCTTTTGTAATGCTGTAAATCAAGGTCTGAATGATTTAATAAGATAGACAAAGAGAGATATACTTGACTAAATTGTATAGATGAAATAAGATACAGATTTGAAGGGAAAAATGTGAGGAACAAAGATGTATTGGATGGACTGGACTTAGAATATGTAAATATTTTTTTGTGATAATAATAAAAGTAGGTTGTTTTTTTTTATTAAAAATATTTTAATGAATGTGTAGTAGTTTTTTAGATGTATAATTTTTAAATGCTTAAATTGTATTTTTAATGCTATGTAACTTTCTCACATTCTATTGGAAGAGATCATGTTAT
>APFE031354312.1:78494-131923 GCA_000404065.3 Pinus taeda | reverse complement strand
ATATTTTATGTAGCAGTGTATTGAGATGTTATTTATATGTCACAACAAATCTCCCTTTTATTATTCTTATTATAACATTGGATATTTTATTATGTACAACATTAAAATATTATATATATAGAGAGAGAGAAAAACAGGCACTATTCAAATATTTTATTTAAATTAAGGTCTAAATATTTTTGAAACATATAAGGTTGTACATCTTTACTTCACTTTTTTCTACTTCTAAATTATAATAAGTTCAAATATTTTATTTGTGACTAAGAGTAAGTGGAATATTTTAATTTTATCTTAAGAAAGACATGTATGAGCTCTAGGTTGAGCATAAACATAATCAGACATTGCTCTCATATTAGGCTATAGAATGCTAACCACTTATCTAGCAAGAGACATGGATCAAACAATGATCAAATATGTTGACATACAAACCCTTTTCATATTGTAAAAGTTCATAAAATTGCACCTCCACAGATTGCATCCCTTTACTAATGTGATTGATAATGCTATATATATATATATGTGTGTGTGTGTGTGTGTGTGTGTATATATATATATATATTGAATGCATAAATTGATTTATTCTTTGAGAATAAAATAACGTTAACATACAATTCAAACAATATTCTTTCTATTAAAAAATATTAATTAATAAAAAGATTAAATGTAATTGTTTTTAATATATATAGATATTTTTGTTGTTGTTGAAATAGTTAGTGAAAATAAGCTTGAATAATATAATTCTATGCGGTTACATCATCACATTAAGCTTGTTTTTTTTATATATTTTTAAATACATTTAAATATGTTTAATGTTTACATATGAAAAAATTTTATTTAGTGCAGATTCAAATTTTATTTTATTAATATTAAATGTGACATATTAATTTTATATTCAGAATTGAATTATTATTATTTATATTGTATAATGATAATAGAGAAAGGAATGATCGTTTTTATTTCAATTACTTCTTCTCTTTGGAGTGAAAATATTTTATTTCCATTATGTTAATTTTATTCTAAAATAGATATTAAAATATATTAGCTAACATGGATATTAAAATGCTTTATTTACATGTCCAATTGAAATATGAAAATAAAAATAATATCAAATTTATTTTTATGTTTTAATTACTTTAAAATAATTTTAAATTTTGATATAAACCTATCCTATTTCATATGGGGATGAATATATTCTATTTTTAACCAAGAGTGTTAGTGAAATATTTTTACCATACCTATTTTATATTGAGTTGTAATACCATTAATGCACTACTACTTTTTATAATATTTTTAAGTAAAACTAACCAAATATATATATTTGTCTTTTATTTTTTTATAGACAAAATCATTTTGAAATTTAAAAAATATTTTAGTTTTATTTTTAAAAATAATATATGCCAACTCGATGTTCACCACAAATAAGTTGAACACAAAAAGAGTGAAAGATCATCCTCTCTGTTCAAAATTATTTAAAAGTTGAAAATAAAACTATATATATATAATTTATTAAAAGTAAGTGGAGGTTGTAAATAATATATCTTTATGTATTTTTGAACTTACTAATTTTCCACCGTTCTTATATATGTGTGGGGCTGCATATTATATATCTAATAACTAGTACTTAATATTTTTGCATGAGAATTATAAGGGAATGTTGGAATTAAAAGTTTTCTTTAAATATGACCTTTCTTTCTTTTTGCTATTGATACCCATTGTCTTATCCACTGTTTAGCCATACATTGTGTGATTAGTTGGAAATAATTAATTCCCACTTGTCTATGGTTGTAATTCTCCATTTGGAGGAGTTTGTTCCTACATAATAGGGATTTAGTTTCTCCTAGTTTAGTGTGTGGTTGAGAGAATCTCTCAACCACACTAGTGTACGTCCAAGATAGAATTCCTATCTTGAGACTATTGATGGTATAAATATGTGTGTAATTCACTCATTCATTAATTAATAGAATATATTATTGAGTGTTTGCTAATTTTATCTTGCCCTCGCTGTGAACCGCCACCAGCCTGCGGGCGATGTGCAGGCCTGTGAACGGATCCATTCCGGGCTTCGCAGCTGATTCCGGCGGTTCACACCGAGGGTTTCTGCAACCAATTTTTTTTTTTTTACGAATCTTCAAAAGTTTCCTTCCTCATCACGTTCAACGAGCAGACCACAGGAGTTGTGTGATCCTTAGAATCATTTCGGTGCCAGATTTGTCGAATCCTGCCGAGATAGGTCTCAAAAGATGAATTTCTTCAAAACTGCATTTTTCAACGAGGATGGATCTTCATCATAAAAAAAAATTTAGAGGATTTGGATAATCCGGACCCAGAGGTGACCAATGGCTGGGACAATCAAGACGAGGAATGGAGTCCCGTCGATGATGAAATCGCCACTGATCGAGCACCGGAACAGGGAAAAAAATCCTTCTGACGCTGAGAGATTGGGAGCGAGTGCGGGATTCTGGAGCCTTGGGGGTATTGTAAAGACTTTGACCTCAAAATCAGAAGAGGATATTGAATCCTATCGCCACGATTTGGAAGAATTTTGCTCGGGGCTGCAGAAGGAGACGGAGGTGATCCACGAAGTTGCGAGCTGGGCCATGAAGGATTTGCTGAATTCGCTGGATGTTGGCGCTTCTGTGGAACAGGAATCCCTAGAGTCCGTGGGGCAGGTCATTGATGAATTCGGGATCTTGGTTTGGCGAGGGACCACCGACATTTTGGCTGAAGCGAGTCTTCATCTTCTCCAATTGATTATTCTCAGAGTTTTGGCTCCCTTATTGCATGTGGTGTATTGGTCGTTGGTCGATCGACAGTGCTGGAGATGGGGTATCGATCCTCGTACCTCTCGATGAGATCCGCTCAACAAGGTGTGAGCAATTGTTGTTTGGAAGGCCAACGACATTTTCGGATTAGAGGGAGCTGTTTGGATCTGAGGCGGCGTGCCAGGAAGCAGAGAGATTTCCTTTATGGAATCAGTCGCCTGTAGCCTGTTCTCTTCTAGACGGAGTAATTGGTGATTGTTCCTACAGTTCAAATGGAAGTGAGAATGCAGTGGATTGCTCTTCTTGTATTTCTTATATCATGGAAAAATGCGAACGACAGGAAGAGAAATCTGCCTGGCATGCCTGACCGAGATGCGCAAGTAATAGCTTTGTCGCCAAAGACCCTAATGGAGATGAGCCGTTTCGTGTGCGAAATCTGCAACTTTTAGAACTGCAAACTGTAGGATTGGAGGAGATCGGCCCGGTGGTGTGTGCCGAGCAAGCCGCCAATTGCAGATCACTAGTATCTTTTGCTCGAGTTTCTCGAGGCCTTGGGTTGAATTCTCAAAAAGTCATTCTGGCGTTCATACGCAGGATTTGTATCTTGGAAAGATAGAGAGTATTCAGAATTTCTGGATCTGCGAGATTTCTCAGATCTTGTGATTCTGCAATAAATTTCTGAGGCATCCAGTGCAATCTATGGATATTATATACACATTGTGTATACGACAATGGAGATACAAGTAGTAGCAGCAATAGGGGAAGAAGAGGATAGAGTAATGGCCACGGCACATCATATTGTGAAATCTCTCGGCAGCTCCGAGCATATGGCGAGAGACATGCTCACAATTCTGTCTATGAGCAATGAAAATCTGGGCAACCCACCTCGGAAATCGGCCAACTACGACGCCAATTTGGCTGCCACGGATCGAATAATCTGATTCTGGTACTATTCGTCCAAGGCCATGCTGTTCCAGAGCAGCCGAAAGGAAGCCTACGAGTATCTTGCTGCAGTTGACGGTCTCCATCAATTGATTGAAAATCTGGTAGGCATGCCCGGCAGTTCCAGCAAGCTCATGCGCGTGTAGCACCTCATGGAGATGTCGATGGCCCGCCTGCGGAAGGAGTTTCACAGAATTCTTTCAGCCAGTGTTGAGCCGACTAATTTTTGCTTTGCATCTCCGATAAGGTTCCCTACATCGGTGAAAGGAGTACGGGGTCCCATTTTCGAGGATGGACCCAGTTTTGAGACCGCTTTCAGTTTTTTATTTTTTCATGGCAAAGCTACTGATTTTTTATAATAAGTATTTCATGTCATGGTATTTATGTTATTATTGAAGTGACTTTGGTCTGACCAACTATTGTCACAATTTTGAATGTGTGTTGGAACTGGTCATTCCAACACTAAGCAAATTTGCAGGGAATGGTGAACACATAACAGTGAAAACGATATCAATTGGAGGTACATCAGAAATTGAAGGATCATTGAGATCCTCTTGAAGATTGGTAGCAAGCATGAGGCAGTATGCTTGAAAATTGTTCTTGAAGGGAAAATTGTGTTCTCTTTGTGGGGCTATGAGTGCCTATGTTCTGGTTTCTTTACTAGTGGACCTCTCACAGAGGAGGTAAAGGAGTAGCAACAATGTTGATGGTGGACAACAAAGTAGATGTTTGTTTGAGTTAGTGTGGTTTATGGAATAGACTCCCTAGCATATTATTGTAATAGTCGTTGTATGTACCAGAAACTCCAAATGTTGAACGTAAGCCTTGTAAAGGAATTTGAAAGTTCGTGGTGATCTCAAAACCACTTTGTAATGGTTTCTGGTTAGCCTGAAACCATCTTGTGTCACTGTAATGTGATGGTTGGTGGTGAGCGAGAAACCATCTATAGAGCCTTATTGGCTACAGGAGTTTCCCGGTGGTGGCACGTGGAGATTTCTGCTCGGTGGCAGCAGATTTGTTTGCTCGGTGGTGGCGAATTGGGGTTCCGTGATCGAACCTGCCCGGTGGTGGCGAATCAGAGCTCTATGATCTACTCGGTGGAAGCAGATCGGTGTTTTGCCTGGTGGTGGCATATTGAAGTTGGCGGATTTGCCCGGTGGTGGTATATTGGACTTGCCCGGTGGTGGCAGATTGCCTTTGTGGCTGTGTGTACACAGGAGCTTTGTACTCGCAGGAGCAGGTGGAGTGCAGTAACACCTGGCTCGGACTCAGATGATTTTTTTTTTTTTCTGAGTAGAAGGGGATTGGCGCTTTTTTCGCACTCACAGCAGCGCCAGGAAGGCTAACTGGCGCGTCTGTTAGGCCATTAATCGCGCTAATGGGCGCGGGTTTTTCATTTAGGATCACGCCAATTCACCTTCAAGAGGATCCGCGGGATCATAGAAGATTGTGGATCTGTCCGAGGGCGGCAGATTGTGTTTTTGGAGGTTTTGTACATGCAATTCGCCTGATGGTGGTGGATTTGACTATCATGACAAGTAGTCATTAAGGGGGGGAGTTGGAAATAATTAATTCCTACTTGTCTATGGTTGTAATTCTCCATTTGAGGAGTTTGTTCCTACATAATAGGGATTTAGTTTCTCCTAGTTTAGTGTGTGGTTGAGAGAATCTCTCAACCACACTAGTGTACGTCCAAGATAGAATTCCTATCTTGAGACTATTGATGGTATAAATATGTGTGTAATTCACTCATTCATTAATTAATAGAATATATTATTGAGTGTCTGCTAATTTTATCTTGATTTATATAAATAATGGGGATGTTATTTCTAGGATGATCCGATATGTCATATTTACTTGTACTAACAATCATGATGATGGTACTCTTAATGGATTATGATGAGTAATCACTATCTAATATGTTATTAAAACACTTTTGCGCTGCGTGAGGATGGCGTTCCTTTTTTATATTGCTTTATACTAGTGTTGATGTTTTAGGATGACTACTAAGAGATAGAAGCCTCTTTCGCTTTCTTTTATGGGTGACCGTAACAAGAAATCTATGTCATAGTCTATATTGTGATGAGGCTTGAGCTACTCCATTATATTACAATTTAATTTACAGTAATATTATTTTATGATGATTAGCTTGATTAATAACTGTGATGTTGTATTTCATATTATACATGTTTGTCATTTTGCATGCCTATTGATGTTTTGCGGCTTGATAGATGTTTTGAGGCTTGATATTATTGATGATGATATTCCATGAAGCATCGGTATGCTTACCATTGAGTCTAGAATTTTCCGTTACGATGATGATCATATGATTGATCCTTTTGAATCATGTTCTTCATTTACTGCAATGATGTTGCATATTTGTGATTATAGTGTTACAAATAGAATTGTTATTTTGGAAATAAATTCTATAACAAGTTGAGACACTAATGGAAATTCAAAGGAAATGCATTCAGGGGGAATTATGGTGAGGATGAAATTCAATTTAATTTATGTAAAAGTGAAAAAGGAAAAATCTTGTAACTCAATATTACATTATTCTTGAGAGTTGTAAATTCACCCTGAATATGGATTTCACCACTACATGAAAAGACAAAATAAAAGTTATAGTATTTAGAAAATGTTACACGGAGATTGAATTAAATAAAAGATGTTTTCCAAATAATAAAGATAGTTGTATAATGAGGAAGTGCTCTATAATATTATCGTTGTTATGACAGAAATTGTGAAGTGGGGCTTATGTCATTGGCTGCCCAAAACTATAATCTTCTTTAATACATTTTGTGTGGATGAAGGGGCTGGGAGTGTTTACATCACCAATTCCTAATTAATATCCATTTTATCATGGTTTCTTATGCCATTTTTAATCGAAATATATGCAATGACACTATTGAGTATGATCATAGGCACTAGATGTTAGCTGCTATGTTATGCAACCAACTCACAAAATAGAAGAAAAGATAGGGAAACTACTTAAAAATTAGTCTCTTCGAGGGGGAAACCTACTTTTCATTACACGAATGAACAATTCTTGGATGATACAAATGACAAGACAACCTTTATATACATATGAGTCTAAGGGGTCCCAATATAAGTAGAGATTACATAACAATAATATTGTAGGGGCACAAGAATAATAAGAGTGAGCTTCTATGGGAAGAACAATAGCAACATGGGGACTATATGGGCACAATAATACAACAAGGGAGTTGCACTAATAACAATAAAGGGTTACACTAGTAATATAGGGACCTAATATGCCCCTCTCCTTCAAAATGTGTTGTCCTCAATGCTTGAGTAGTTCTAGATGCTTCTGTATAAAATTGTCATCCTCCCATATGGAATCTTCAGTGGGTAAGTTCTTCCACTTGAAAAAATACTATCAACTTGATCGATTTCGTAGTTGTCAATTTCTTGTTTTTGTAACTGCTTCAGGTTCCAATATGATTTTTCCTTCTTTGTCAAGGTCTGGAAATATTGTTTGAACTTATACCTTCTCACCTACAACCTTCTTTAAGCATCAAACATGGAAAACTTGGTGCACTCGGGAAGATGGAGGAAGCTCCAATTTGTATGCCATACTACGAATCTTTTGTGACACCTTGAACTGACCATAATAATTTGGTGATAAGTTATTATCCTTCTTATTTTGCTTGAGGGACATTTGTTTGTATGGTTGCAGTTGTAGAAATAACTAGTCACCTATATCAAAAATTCTTTCAGTGCGATGTTGATTTTCTTGTTGTTTCATTCTATTTTGTGCCAAAGTGAGGTTATCCTTTAAGAGTTGGAGAACTTGTTTTTTATGTTTGATGTGATCTTCCACTTCTTGAACGTTACAATTTTCTCTTAAATATGATGTGATGGAAGGTGGATGATATCCATAAAGTACCATAAATGGGGTCATTTTTGGTGTAGTATGGAAGGAAGTGTTATACCACCATTCATCCAAGGTAACCATTTGACCCATCGTGTATATTTATCAGATACAAAGAAACATATATATCCTTCCAAAAATTTATTCACTATCTCAATTTTCCCATCAGATTGTGGATGATAAGATGAGTTATGAGCTAACTAAGTGCCGAGATAAAAAAATAGTTATGTCCAAAAATTTCAATTGAAATTGGGGTCTATGTCGCTTACAGTAATCTTTGGCTTGCCTTGTAGCTTCTGAATTGTTTCCATAAATGCAGTAGAAAATGTATTGGCTCTAAGGGGATGAGATAATGGACAAAAGCGTCCATACTTGGTAAGTCTATCAATTACCACCATGATGACACTCTTGCCTTCAGACTTGGATAAACATGGAATAAAATCCATTGAAACCTCGTCCCAACATTGACGTGGAATGGATAAAGGTTGTGGAAGACTTGGGTTCTTAATTGTTTGAACTTTATTTTTTTCAAACCAAACATTATGTCACAAACCTTTGAATATCAGATTTAAGGCCATCCCAATAAAAGTCCTTCAAGTTTTTAAAAATCCCAAGTGCACTCCTAAGGGAGAGGTGTGCAATTCTATAAGAATATTTCGTTCGAGTTAGGAATTCTTATAGAGGTACAAGCGATCTTTGTACCATAATGAATGATTTTTCTAGCTAAATGTATGATATGTCCAAGAGTATTGTTGTAACTTTTGAATGAGCACCTACACTTCCTCATCACTTTTACATTCGTCCCTCGTTTTTTTTATCCAATCTAGTTGGATAATATAAATTGTGCTAAGAAATGCTTCCACATCCTCATCCTTTCTTGAGACTACATTTGTAACAACATTTTTCTTCGCTTTTTCTAGATGATTTCAAAGTCATAACCCAACAATTTTTGACCCATTTTTGCTACTCTTCTAAAGATAATATTTATGCTAACAAGTATTTAAGGCTATCATGATCTATTTTTACCTTGAAGTGTCTTCGGATTATGTAAGGTTTCCATTTCTTAATTACGTGTAGTATTACCAACATTTCCTTCTCATAAATAGCTTTGTGTAAATAATTTCCTTTGATTGGATGACTTTCGAAAGCAATCAGTCTTTCTTCTTGAATTAAAACCACACCAATTCCATTTCCTGAGGCATCACATTCTGCAATAAAGGTTTCTTTGAAGTCTAGCGTAGCTAATACCGGTGCTTGGCACATTGGCTCTTTAAGATGTTCAAAAGCTTGCATTGGTCTGGAGTCCAAGAAAATGCATCTTTCTTTAGTAATGTTGTTAGAGGTGTTGTTATTCTCCCATCATTGTTAACAAAATTACGATAATACCATGCCAACCCGAGAAATCCTCGTAGATGCTTTATGGATGTGGGGATTTTCCATTCCTTAATGGATTTAATTTTACTAGGGTCTACCTTAAGACCTTCATGAGATACAATATCACCCAAATATTCCACCTCTTGTAATCTAAAGAAACATTTGGTGGTTTTTGCATATAATTATTTCTCTTCCAATAGTTTTAGCACTCTATCAACATGTTGAAGGTGATCCTTCCAAGACTTGTTGTAGATTAGTATATCATCAAAAAATACCTAAACATATTTTCTAAGCAAGGGTTTGAGAATGAAATTCATCAAACCTTGAAATGTAGAAGGTACCTTGATAAGGCCAAAAGGCCTGACCAAAAATTCATAATGACCTTCTTGAGTTCTAAATGTTGTTTTTGGAATGTCTCCAATCTTCATTCTGATTTGATAATATCCTAACGAAGGTCCAACTTGGTGAAGTAATGTGCTCCATGTAATACATCGAATAATTCATCGATGTGAGGAATCAAAAATTTATCTTTAATAGTGAGCTTGTTGAGCTCCCTATAATCTGAACACATGCACCATGATTCATCCTTCTTGTGTGCCAATACTACTAGAGCTGAGAAAGAACTTTGACTAATTTGAATTATACAACCCTATAGTATTTTTGCAACCATACATTCAATTTCACTCTTTTCAGAATAGGGATATCTTTAAGGCCTAGTATTTGGAAGAACACTTCCTAGAATCAATTGAATAGCATGATCATGATCGCGAATATGTGGGAGGCCTTTGGGAGTCTCAAATACATTGGAATTGTTGTCCATGGCATTTTGGAGAGATAGAGAAATAGAGGATTTCGACGTGGGAACCTCTAGCGAACATAGTTCTGAAGTGACGCCAAGTTGCTCTATCTTTAGAAGCTTTTTCATGCCACTGAAGCTAATTATATTTCCTGGTTTCCCCACGATACCCCTTAATTAAAATTCCTTTCCTTCTGAAGAAATTTCAAAAAAAGTTATCGGAAACTAAAAGCTATTGTACCAAAAGATTATAGCCATTGGAATCCTAGTACAACATCAACACCACCCATTAGAATGGAAAGAATTATACTATTGAACATATATTCTCCCATGGATAACTTGATATTATGGCTCTTTCTAGAGTAATTTATGGTTCTTCCATTTGCAACCATCGCTTAACACTGTATTGTTTGCTATAGGAAGCAATCCAATTCCTTCACTATCTTATAATGAATAAAACTATGGGTACTTTCTGAATCAATCAACACTATTACTTTTTTTTTCTTGATATGTCATTCTATCTTGATAGTTTGAGGAGTGGTTATTCTGGCCAATTCATCATGAGATATGGTCAAATTAATTTCTTCTTTCTCTAGGATTTGTTCCTGGTGTGTATCTTCTTCTTTTGATTTTTCTTATTCCCTTTATTCTTGCTCTTCACAATCTTTGTAGAATAATTTATTCTTAGCAAACTTATGACCCTTACTGTATCTGCTATCACAACTGTAACAAATCCCCTTTTCTCTTTTTTATCTAATTTTTGTGGTGTCAAACTTGTAAGTTGTGGAAAGCTACGAGCAACAAAACTTCCATATTTATAGTTGTGATTAGTAGGCTTCCTTGCTACCGTAATATTTCTTTCAATTTTTCTTTCCAACCAGAATTCCTTCTCCAATGAATTAGGTTCCCAATGGAGAACCTCATGTTTGATGTTATCATTTAATCTCCCTATGAACACATCAATCTTATGCTCCTCTAGAATATCGTGTACCTTTATATTAAATTTTTGTAAGTCCTCAATGTTCTACACCATTTAAACTTTTTGTTTCAGATTTATCAATTGGATAAAAAATCTATTGCTTTTTGTATCCTCATATTGTGAAATGATTTCTTCCATAACAATTGCACAAGTGACAATTTGTTTACGAGATCAAATCCATCGATACAATACAATCTGATTGGGTTCCAAATATGAAGTTGCAATATGTACTTTTTGTGTGTTTTTCACATTATGGAGATCGAAATATTGCTCCATCTGTAGCATCCATGTTACGGTATCCTTGCCATCAAACTTCCTCATATTGATATTTGGAACATGGTGGGTCTTCAATCCAACATTAGAGTCTATTAAATCATGATTAACATTTATTTTGTTCTCACCATGATTTTCCTTCACTACCTTTTTTCCATTAGGAAGCATTTCTTGTAGCACTTTTCCAAACGTCCTTTCAAACCATCCATCTTATCTTCCAAACCATTTATTAAACCATCCGTTTTAGCTTCCAAACCATCCATATTATCTTCCAAACCATTTATTAAACCATCCATCTTAGCTTCCATGCCTTTCATTAAACTATCCATCTTAGCTTCCATTACTTTTTGTGAGAGTGAAATTTGTTGCACTTGGTCTCGTAATTTTGATATAGCATATTTCATTTCTTCCTCTTCTTCATGAGTCATGCTAGAACTTTCAAGATGCTTACTAAGTGTTTCCATTTTTTTTCTCTAGGGCATCAATTAAATGATAATCTTGCTTCACTATTCCCCTTGAATTTCTTCAAACTAATTTTTCAAGCCAAACTTATGCAAAATTTTCAAAAGACTACACACATTTTTTTGGCTTTGTAAGATCTAGATATTTAATCTATTGTATCTCTATAATATCAGATCTGAGGGTGTGCAATTTGATCCTACGGTAGCTCTTTGATGCTCCTTCCACCCCTACAATTCTAATCATGATTAGATTCTCCAAGAAATCGTTGTTCCAAATCTCCCATGATGACCTGATTATAGACAAGTTCAGTAGAGAAAAATTGTATAAAGTGCCACATCTCACTGTTTCAACCTTATGGCTTGAAACTAATACCCAAAAAACTATAGTTTATCCTCATTTTGCACCTTTTTATGAAATTTGAAATTGATCCTTGGAGATAAATTTATGAATATTTTACCAAGTGCCCCTATTTGACATATAATTCGATATCGTGCCAAAACCCTAACTTCCTTGAATCATATCTCCAGAAATATAGTGAGACAAGATCTGAAATATAGACCCTACGTTCATACAAATTTTGGCTCGAATGTGTTTTAATTCTAATGTCTCAAACATCATATGAAAAAAGGTATAGATAAAATTCAATGATCACCTCTTTGAAGTAGAAAAACCCTAGAATCCAAGGCTCTTATTGCAATTGTTATTCAACCAGCTCACAAGATAGAAGAAAAGATAGAGCAATGACTTCAAATCAGACTCTTAGATGGGGAAACCTCCTTTACATTACACAAATGAACAATTCTTGGATGATACAAATAACAAGACCTCCTTTCTATATGTAGGAGTCTAAGGGGTCGTAGTATAGTCCAAGATGACCTAACAATAATAATGTAAGGGTTCAACAATAATAATAGCGGGCTTCTATGGGGAACAATAATAAGAATATGGTGATAAACTAGACACAAAAATAACAATAAGGGGCTACAATGACAATAATAATAAGGGAATACACTAGTATTATAAGGACCTAACATGATATATTAAGATCTTTAGAGAGTAGGATAAAATTGCCATATCTATTTGTGATCACCAGAAAATAAAAATGGTAGTAATATGTTTTCTTATGTGAGAGATATTTCTATGTTTCATCACGATAAAATGTGATAAAGGTTGTAGTAATAGTTCTATATGCACAAACCACATGAGATTTTGTAAACTATGATTTTAAGGTCCTCTCAACCATAGAGAGTTTAATCAACTAATAATCTAACCTCTGGTAATCCTTTGGGATATATTTTCATTTGTTGTAGAGGATACAACCTTTGACTATGGTTCTTTTCACGAAAGGAGAGAGTGGTAGAAATATTCCTACATTTTATACCCTAGGGTGTGGATGTTAGGAAAAATATCAAGAGAGGGGGTGTGAATGAGTATCTTTTGTTCACTTTAACTTCCAATTTCACATTCAAAATTATGTATGTTACTATTATTCGTGCAACATATGTGTTTATGTGAATTTAGTAAATGGAACTTGCATATGGTTAGATTAATTGAATTTTCACCACATCCATTAGATGTTCAACTTAGTCATTACATTATTAGTTCATTAGCCATCCAATATGGAGTAAAAAATAGATAAATGACAACACCAAGATTTCAAGTGAAAACCCAATGTGGGAGAAAACCACCGCTATTGTCATCTCTATCTTCTTCTCTTATTATAATGTAAAATCATTACATCATTGTTTTCTGATGGCACAAACTGTTACCAACATGTCGACACCTACCTACAAGAGGCTAGAACTTCCACTCATTCTCTAACTCCCACTCGAAGATAACTATTAGCCCCTGATCTTATTTATCAGCTCCTAATGGAAGGGATCTCATACTCCATCATTGAAGGCTACAACCCTGAGTACTTTTTGGACCTTGTTTCATAGTACTTCACAGTCGATGCACCTATTAATCAATCATCAAAACATGCAAGCCACCTTCAACAAAATTTTAACACTAGACCCATACCACCAATAAGCCTAAACCATAATATTCAATAAAAAAATATGAACCATTGAGTTATGTAAACAAACTAAATCACTTGAACATTAAGGCATTGAATATTGAAGCGAACCAATCACTAAAATGAATATCAAATCAATGCAATACCAAATCATATTGTCATATGTCAACCATTCAATCATTCACCGATTAATAACACTATTAGATAAAAAAAAATCATCACAAAAAAATGTGTAGTTACTGCAAACCCTCATCAATATCAACTTCAAAATTTATACGCAACTATTCTGAAGTATACCAATATATATACATTCTTCTTGTGGATAACACCTACACACAAATCCCACTTCTAAGAATCCTATTACATTATGAAATTGAATCATTGTATCGGTCACTGAATCAATGAAATAATGATTCATGAAATTAACTAATCACTCACTGAATGCAGTATCATCAATAATCAATATATGAAGCCAATACCAAATCAATTGATTCAAAACTTCTAGACACAGATTGTCATGATTAACACACCATTGATAGACAATAACAAATAAAACAAACATCATCAATTGTCAGCAGCAATTCAAACCCTCATCAAATTCAACTTAGAATGTATACGTGATAGTCTTTAACTAGATCTACGTATATACACTCTTATCATGCATAGAACCTACATATATATTTCCACATACTGAATTCTAAAACCTAAATCAAGTATCAAGATAAACAAATTATTTCAAAATATATATGCGACTATTACGAGGCATACCTACATATGTACGTAACTCTATAGAACCAAATTTGCGTACATATATTTAAATTACTGAAATAAAAATTCACCACAAATCACCTGTCAAACACAGATAGTTTCAAACATATTTTCAAATGATATAGATCTCAGATTCTATTTTGATGATCATAATTCTACCATAATCACAAATATTGCATCCTTGAACATTCAGACAATCAAGTCAATAAATTATATATTCACTACAACTTCAGATCTCCTAGATCTAAACCTTTTCCTTGCTCATTTGTGCATGGCTATTCGAAATTATAGCACACATGAATGACTCATTACATTTCACAAATATATCCTTGATCTCCATATAATTATATACCTTTTTCCTTTATCAATATCACAAGAAACATGTTTGGTTATGTCGTTAGTATTCGTTAATGGGATCAAATAGACATTTTGGTCACAATTACTATGGGAAATTACCATGGTAATGACCTTCGTATCCAATTTTCCATGGTTTATATTATGTACATGACTTTTTGTCATAGTCCCTACATATGTGCACAACTCTTCCTGACAAGAGTCACATATACTTTTCAAACATCACAATTCCCATCTTTTGTCAAGTGACACCCATACCAACACTTCCCACATACTTCCTCATTTATGAAATACCTATACCAACATCCATTTGATTTGTATTAGTTCTATGACCATCATATTCTAACTAATTTGACATCAATGCTATATTTCCATCAAGGGCAACACATTAGCCATTATTTCAACAATCTCCCCCTTTGGACTTGATGGAAAACCACCTGCAAACACCATGTCTTGCATCACCCTATGAAATCAAGGAAAAATGGATGAACTAGGCTAAATGAAGTACTTCCCTTGAAGATATGAATATTGTAAGTCTTATTTGTTGAGATGAAAAACGAAATTTGTATACTGATCATGCTCCCTTGAGCATATGCTAGTTTTTCAAAAGATATATAATAAAATAATAGTTTTATACATAAAAAATTATGACCTTTCCTATCAGCAATGACTCTATGATCCACCATCCAACATAATGGGGTGATATATTTGACCCAAATTTTACATCAATCACCAATAATAATGGGGTACATATATAGGAGAACCTTATCACAATAGCCCATACATGACAAAATATTACAGTGATTACAACATGGATGTTTCCAAAACCTCTACAAGATTCATATAAGGATTTCAACAATGAAGTGTCTTTTGTGTGAAGGCCATGACCCTCATCAACAACGACCATTCTTCAAAGGTATATCCATCAATTATCATCTCATAAGAACAACATAAATAATAGCAACATGAACATCGTCATCATCAAGAAGCAATCAATTAGATAAGAGAGTGTAGCATCAATAACATACATATCCACCTCATTAAGTGCATTAAGATGTAGCATCAATCAATAATAAGGCACCATCCATAACTTAATCATTTGCAACCCAAGCATCATTGATACCCATGAAATAGTGACAATAACTTATATATTTTTAGTAGTGAATAATATTGATGAAATTAGTAATAACCATGAACTAATCATAGAATCCATCATGAGAAAAGGAGTATTGAAGAAGACAGTAATGCCAAAAATGAAATATTAGAATCATAAGAGGTGCTCCCAATGAACCTATGCCAACTCTTCATCATAAATTTTGATATTATAGCCATCCCATCAATCACCAAATGAACCAAATAACCATTTCAACAACATTAATAATATAATGTTTTGCAATAAATTGTAAACTCATCATGAACCAACATCATACTAAGAAGCATATTGGCATTATTATAAGACTGCAAAAAATAAATTTTGGAACTAGCAATCCAATAATGAAAGGATGGAAACATATCAAAAGCTCACCATGAATGTGTGCCACTTCTTTATCATCTCATCAAACCATAGGCGACTGATTGCGTAAAAAATCACATATACACATAATTGTCGTTCATGAGAAACGTGCACATGTTGTAAAATGTTTATTTTTCATAGCCATAACTCCCACCGAATATGACATGTATGTTCCTATTATGTTAGAACAATTATCAAAGTGAAGAGGTAGGAATCAACCATAACTTTTTCCTAAGATACTCAAAGGAAGGATGTGGAAGAGGCTTGGTGAATAAATCTACAACTTTTTCCTTTGAAGGTATATATTCCGACTTGAATTTTTGTTGAATAATTTGTTCTCTAAGAGAATGGTATTTGATTGGAATGTTCTTAGTTTTTTAATATACCCTTATTGTTATTAGTACAACCCCCTTATTATATTGATGTACCCATGTAGTGCCCATATTGTTACTATTTTGCTGCATAGAAGCCCACTATTGTTATTATTATGCCCTTACATTATTATTGTTATGCTGGCTTTGATTATATTATGACCTCTTAGACTCCTATATATATATAAAGGAGGTATTTTCATTTGTATCATCCAAGAATTGTTCATTGGTGTAATGTAAAGGAGGTTTCCCCATTGAAGAGGTTGAATTCTAAGGCATTGATCTAACTTTTCTATCTTTTTGTGAGATGGTTTCATAACGTTTGGTATCAGAGCTTTGGATTCTAAGGTTTTGCTGCTCTAAATAGGTCATTGTGGCATTCTCACTATAACTATTTTTCTGCAACATTTCAGAAGCGAGAAAAAAATCTATTTGCGATGAAATCACAGTAAACCATGGGTCTGAATTTTAGAGCTCTTCGAGCTATATTTTTAGATATATGATCTGAGGAAGTTGGTCTTTTTGCAGACTCTTGAATTACATTCCAAATAGGTGACCCAGGGAAAATCATCATAACTTTATCTCTGACCATCAGATTGAAATTTCGTGAGAAGGTACAGAAAGAGGACAAACTATAGTTTCTTGTAGATATTTTGTAGAGCCAAAGGTCAAATTAGTGACACGTGGCACATCGTACAAGTTCACTCTATTGAACTATTATATAATTAGGTCACTATAGGAAATTTGGCATAACTCTTCCTTGGATAATCCAATTTAGATAGGACCGGTGCCATTGAAAAGAGGACGCATAGGGCTATTGCAGGTCGCAATTTCAGAACTGGATGATCCAAAATGACAAAGACACATCAGAGGCAATATTGGGCTCCTACAACCTAAAAAACGGTGTGTAGATTTTTTTAAATTTTTGCTTAAGCTTAGTTTGAAAAATTATTTTGAAGGAATTCAAATGGCATAGTAGAGCATTATTATCGGTAACTAATACCCTGAGGAAAGAAAATGCAAACACCTAGTAAGCAACTTGAAAGCTCTCACAAAAGCTAACAGAAGCTAAGATAAATGGTGTAGAATCTAAGATAAAGTGCGTGGAAGCTAAGATGAATGGCGTGGAAGCTAAGATGGACAATTTGAAGATAGATTTGAAGACATGCATGGTAGATTTGAAGACAGATTTGGCAGTATTTCTACAAGAAATACTTACTAATGGGGAAAGGGTAGTAAAGGAAACTCATGATGCGAACAAAAGAAATTTTAATCCTCATTTCATAGACTCTAATGTTGGATTGAAGACCCACCATATTCAAAAAATTGATATGATGATGTTTGATGGAAAGGATCCAGTAAATTGGATACATTAGATGGAGCAATATTTTTATCTACATGGTGTACCACTGTTACAAAAGGTGTGTATTACATCTTCGTATCTAGAACCAGATCAATTTTTTTGGTATAAATGGCTTTTCTCTCGTAAAAAACTTGTTATGTGCTCAATTTTCACGGCGGAAATGATAGCAGATTATGAGGATACAAAGAGCAACACCTTCTTTAGAGTAACACCACAACAATTGGAAGAAAAAAGAGAAAAAGGGCTTTATTACAATTGTGATAGAAAATGCACTAAAGGTCATAAGTGTGCTAAGAAGAAATTATTTTACATAGAGTATGAAGAGGAGGAAGAAAAGGATTAAGAAACATCAAAAGAAGAGGATATACGCCAGGACCCAACCCCAGAGAAATGAGAAATGAATCAGACCATATCTTGTAAAGCATTAGCAAGAATTACCAATCCTCAAACTCTCAAGATAGAAGGAAATATCAAGAAGAAAAGGTTGCAAGAAGTGAAATATCACATCGAGAAAGAAGAAATGAATCGAACCATATCTTGTAATTCATTGGTCAGAATTACCACTCCTCAAACTGTGAAGATAGAAGGACATGTCAAGAAGAAAAATGTTCAAGAAGTGAATGATCACATCAAGCATCAAGAAATGAATCCAAACATATCTTGTAAAGGATTGGTAGCACTCCTCAAACTATAAAGATAGAAGGACATATCAAGAAGAAAAAGGTTTAAGCAATGAAAGATCACATCGAGCATCAACAAAAAGTTCTCCAACATTTAAAGGATAATGTCACTTTGGTGCAAAATCGAATGAAACATTAGGTAGATCAACATCGTAGTGAAAAATGTTTTGATGTAGGTGATTGGGTACTTTTACTACTACATCTCAAGCAAGTTATTTATGAGAAGGAAATGTTGGCAATACTACATGCACTTAAGAAATGGCGACATTACCGAATGGGAAGACACTTCAAGGTAAAAATGGATCATGATAGTCTTAAATACATTTTAGAACAACTATTATCTTTATAAGAACAAAAAAAATGTGTCACAAATATGATGGGCTATGACTTTGACACCATCTATAGAAAATGGTAACAAAATTTTGTTGCAGATGCAATCTGAAGAAAGGATTTCGATGTGGAAGCATTGTTTTCTGCTATCTTTATTATCCAACCAGATTGGATAAATGAAGCAAGGGATGAATGGAAGAAGGATGAAGAAGTATGGCCACTTATTCAAAAGTTGCAAAAGATCCCAATTTAAACAATATTGCCAGAAATTGAAGAGGAAGGAAAAATCGTATTGGAACCTGGATCAGTCACAGAAACAAGAACCCGACAGCTATGAAATCGATCAATTTTAGAGTATCTCATCAAGTGGAGGAACTTACCCATTGAAGATTACACATGGGAGGACAATAATTTTATATAGAAGCATTAAGAAGTACTCAAACATTGAGGACAACACTTTGTGAAGGAGAGCGGCACGTTAGGCCCCTATACTACTAGGGTAACCCCTTATTGTTATTAGTACAACCCGCTTATTATATTGATGTACCCATGTAGTGCCTAGATTGTTATTATTGTGCCCCTTAGAAGCCCACTATTGTTATTATTGTGCCCTTACATTATTATTGTTATGTCAGCTCTAATTATATTATGACCCCCTAGACTCCTATATATAGGAAGGAGGTCTTTTCATTTGTACCATCAAATAATTGTTCATTTGTGTAATGTAAGGGAGGTTGCCCCCTCGAAGAGGCTGAATTCTAAGGCATTGATCTATCTTTTCTATATTTTTGTGAGTTGGTTTCATAACAACATCATTATCAGACTGCAACAAATAAATGTTAGAACTAGAAATCCAATAATGAAAGGATGGAATCATATCAAAAGCTCCCCATGAATGTGTGCCACTTCTTTATCATCTCATAAAACCATACATGACTGACTGTGTAAAAAATCGCATATACACATAATTTTCGTTCATGAGAAATGCATACATGATGTAAAAATTTTATTTTTCATAGCCATAACTCCCCCTGAACATGAGATGTATGTTCCTATTATGTTAGAACAATTATCAAAGTGAAGAGGTAGGAATCAACCATCACTTTTTTCTGAGATACTCAAAGGAATCATGTGGATGAGGCTTGGTGAATAAATCTACAACTTTTTCCTTTGAAGGTATATATTCCAACTTGAATTTTTGTTCAACAATTTGTTCTATAAGAAAAAGGTATTCGATTGGAATGTTCTTAGCTTTTGAATATATGATAGGATTTTTAGAAATAATTACGGCACTAGTATTGTCACAAAGAATAGGTACAGGTTGAGGACAAGTGACTTCAATGTCTTGTAATGTTTGGATCATCCATAGAAGTTGAGTACAATAAGAAACATCACTAACATATTTTGCTTCAGAAGTTGATAAAGCAAGAGAACTTTGTCTCTTATTGAACCAAGAAACTAAGTGAGGTCCCAGATACAATGTTCCTCCATTAGTAATTTTGCAGTCATCAACATTACCTGCCCAATCTGCATCTTTTGTAAGCATGAAGTGAAAAATTAGTGTTTATCAAATACCAATGTCCAAGATCTTGAATGATTTACATATACTTGAATATCCTCTTGACTTATTTGATATGTGATTCCTTAGGATTTTCTTTGAATCATCCAACTATGCCCAATGCATGAATAATGTTTGATCTTATTCTCGTAAGATAAATCAAGTTATCAATCATAGATCATAATTCAAGTTGATTAACTAAAGGGGAGTCATAGCTTTAACTAAGATTGACTCATATTACCATTGCTGTGCATACATGTTTGTAGTCTTGTAGTCCATATTTGTTCATAACATGGTTGAGATACTTGGTTTGAGAAAGGAAGATATCATCCATAGTTTGATGAACCTAAAGATCGAGAAAGTATGTTATCTAACCAATTAAAGACATTTAAAATTCATGTTGGATGGCTGAAGAAAATATTTGACTCATATATTCAACATTACGTCCAAATATGATTCCATCAACGTAAACCGCTACTACAAAAAATTGACTTTGTCATATTTGATATATAGATTGCTATCTGCAGATGCTTCCTTGAATCCTTGTTGCTAAAGGGACCTGTCAAGAGGATGATACCATGCATGAGGAGCATGTTTTAACCCATATAATACCTTATTAAGTTTTCAAATAATATTCTTATTATTTATAAGTATGAATCCTTCAGGTTTTCAATATAAACTTCTTCTCAGGTCCCCATTTAAAAATGAAAACTTACATCCATTTGATATACCCTGAAGTTACAATAGCTACAAAATGCTAGAAACATTCTTATGGCTTCAAATATAGCTGAAGGTATAAATGTCCCTTGAAGGTCTAACCCTTCCTATTGAGTATATCCTTTGCATAAAATTCTTATCGTGTTTCGAATAACTTTTCCATTTTCATTCAATTGTTTTTAAATGCCCACTTTGTCGCAATTGCTTTTTTGTTATGATACTTGGTACTAGTTCCCATGTTTGGTTCTTTTCTATTTCATAAAGTTATTAATTGATTACCCTAACCCAATAATTATCTTTCCTTTCTTCATTCACATTTTGAGGTTCAATTATGGATAGTAAGGCTAGGTGACTAGATGATCCAAAAAATGTTCTTCTAGTTTGTATTTCTACTTCTTTACCACCTAGAATTTATGATTTAGGAGGAATTTTCTGAATGTACCTTGATGGAGTCTTTTCTGACACACCTCATTTTTCACTTTCTTCTTCTAATTCTTCTATATTTTCTTCTCCTACAAATCCTTGGATCTTAGTAGGGAGTTTTTCGTCCTCTAATTGTACTTATCTTTTGATACTTGTGGATGCTTCATCAATCACAACATCTATAATTTCAAAAATATTTTTGATCCTATTATTATAAGATTTATATCCTTTTCTTCTCAAAGAGTGTCAAAGAAGTATTCCTTCATCTGCTCTAGATTCAAACTTTTCAATCTTATCATCATTTTTCTTTATAAAATATTTGCTTCCAAAAATTCTACAGCATTTGAAATTGTATGTTTTCCATACCAGAGTTCATATGGAGTTTCATCAGAATTTACTCGATCATGGGCCTTGTTAAGTATATCGAAAATTGTATGTACTACTCGTCCTGAGAAGGGGTGAGGCATTCTTGTCACATTAAGCATGGAATGTGCCATTTGTTCAATTATTTTTTTCATTATTTCTGCTACTCCATTTTATCGAGGAGTTTTAGTTGTGGAAAATTGTGTTTTGATACCATGCTTCTCATAAAATTGAAAAATTCATCTGATATAAACAATCCTCCTCTATAAGATCTAAGAAATTTAATTTTTAAGTCCAAATCATTTTCCACCATAGCCTTGAATATTGAAATTTTTTCAAATGCCTCGTATTTACACTTTAGTAAACCAAACAAACACATTCTTGTAAATTAATAAATTAATAGCATGAAGTATTGTTCACCATGAGGACACTTATTTCTGATAGATCCACATAAATGAATATGAAAAAGTTCAAAGGGTTTACTTCAAGTGAATTCTCTAGCTTTAGTTTCACATATGGATTTCTTACCAAATTGGCATGATTTTCAAATACTAGTTTTAGGTGAAGATACGTCTGAAATTCATCAACTACTCCCTTCTTTCCTTATTTGTATAGTTCAAAAAAGCTAAGTTGTCCCGATATTTTGTGCCAGAGCCAAATTTCTTCATATTTTCTCAAAAGGTAGTGCTCTTTGCCACCTTCTAGGATATATACATTCCCTCGAGTTCTTGTTCCCTTGATTATAGTCTTACATGTATAAAAATTTCTTACCACACAAATCTTTGATTTAAAATTAAATTCATGCCCTTGATCGCACATTTGAGTAACACTTAGCAAATTATGTCTTATCCCATAAAAAAATAATACATTGTCAACCTTGACTTTTTCTTTTAATACCACAGATCCTCTTCCTTTAATAGTAGTAGGTGAATTACCCGGATGCGGGTGACTCCAACAACATTCAATGATCGACTCCACCAAACAGACATCTGGCCTGACGGATGGTAGGTGGAAGGTATGCAGGGTACGCGTCGTAGGATGGCGTATCAAGTTCAGGGCAGGGGAACTAAATCCTGAACAGTCTCGAATTTGGTTTGAAATCAATGCAAGCATGGCTGCACTGCACACAATTCGGCTCATTGGTATGGATCCGCTCAACGCCCGTGTCGCAGTTAATGACTCTGTTTATTATGAAGCAAAGCTGCTTCAGTTCCCTTGTCTGGTCTTTCGTGTCTACATGATAGCTTCGCTCTAGAAACACCCTAAATTTCTCAGCACTCCTACCATTTCTGGTTTACTCTGTTTCAATCGTTCTCCCAGGTCTTTTGCATCTGGAATCATGCCTCGTAGCCGAGGAATCCCGCGTCGAGGAAGTCATTCAGGGAACAGAGGTCGCCCTTCTCGACCTGCTCCTCCGAATGTTTCCCCCATTACCTTAGCTCCTCCTTCATCTCCGCCTCTGGACCAAGATAGGCTTATCCCGAATAATTCATAGCATACCTCTGGGTTTACATTCCAAAGTCGTCTCAACAGGCCTGTGGTGATAGTAAATTTTACCATATTTGTCGCAGAGGAGGAGAGCAACCAGCTCAGTTCAACTCCATCCGCTTCCTCACATTCTCAAGATGATAGTGTTCTGCTTGGGGACCTGACAGGGCTAGTATTTCATGCAGACCACATGCAAGAGGATGCCCCTATTTCGGAAGCGCCTCAACAGCCTCATCCAGCTCAGGAAGATGCTTTAGTATGTGGGCTATCTCAAAGAGCAGTTAGTTTTTTACATTTGGTTACTAATCCTGATGGAGGTGTGCCGACACTAGACGAAGACGATCTCATGCCCTGGGTAGCTTCAACAAGCCGGGTAAAGGAGGATATGCCAGCTTCACCAAGTCATGTAGAGTAATCACTACTCCTTTCTGCCTGGTCGCCTTCCTGCTTATATGCTATGCAATTTTGGTCCTGTGTCTTTGATTCTGAAGTTAAATGTCTATGTCTGGTTCATTCTCATGCTTCAGGCAGTAACTACAGCCAACACAGGCTTTATTTTTGTCTTAAAAATGGCTATGCTAGTCGCTACTTTGTTTTTGAGGTCAATGAAGGTTATTACGATTGTAGTCCTGGTAAATTTTGTCAGTATGTCAGGGACCAAAATAAAATTTTTGAAGTTTGTACTATAAATCTAGTTGAAAGCCTGAATTGTAATGTCCCTGAGTTTTTGGTTGAGGAATAGCCTCGACCTCCTCTGAGGTCTTGACCTCATTGTATATATTTTTTCACCTTTTTTAATATAATTAGTATTTACGGAGAAAAAAAAAATAGTAGTAGGTGAATTATTATGAAATGTCACATTCTTTTGTTTCTCAATTTCTATCATGCAACCAACTCACAAAATAGAAGAAAAATTAGATCAGTGTCTTGAAAATAAACCTCTTTGAGGGGGAGACATCCTTTACATTACACAAATGAAAAATTCTTGGATGATACAAATGACAAGTCCTCCTTTCTATATATAGGAGTCTAAGGGGTCCCAATACAATTAGAGCCTACATAACAATAATACTATAGGGGCAAAAACACTACCAAGAGTTGGATTATATGGGGTAGAATAATAACAACATGGGGACTATATGGGCACAATAATACAATAAGGGGGTTTCACTAATAACAACAAGGGGTTGCACTAGTAGTATAGGGCCCTAACATTCCCCTCTCCTTAAAAAAGTGTTGTCCTCAATGCTTGAGTAGTTATGGATTTCTCTCTATAAAATTCTCATCCTCCCATGTGATCTCTTCAGTGGGTAAGTTCTTCCATTTGATGAAAAACTTTGAAATTGATCGATTTCATAGTTGCCAATTTCTTTTTTCTATGACTGCTTCAAATTATAATATTATTTTTCCTTCCTGATCAAGTTTTGGAAATATTGTTTGAACTAGGATCTTCTCACCTATACCCTTCTTTAAGCATGAAACATGGAAAAATGGTTGCACTAGGGAAGATAGAGGAAGCTCCAATTTGTATTGCATACTACAAATCTTTTATGACACCTTGTACGGACAATAATACTTTGGTGATAATTTATTATCCTTCTAATCTTGCTTGAGGTACATTTGTTTGTATGGTTGTAGTCATAGAAATACCTAGTCACCTACATAAAAAATTCTTTCACTACGATGTTGATATGCATGTTATTTCATTCTATTTTGTGCCAAAGTAAGGTTATCCTTTAAGTGTTTGACAACTTTTTGTTGATGCTCAATGTGATCCTCCACTCCTTGAACCTTAGAATTTTATTTTAAATATGATGTGATCGATTGTGGATCATATCCATAAAGTGCCACAAATGGGTTGATTTTTGTTGTAGTACAGAAGGAAGTGTTATACCACCATTCATCCAAAGGAAACCACTTGACCTTTTGTGCCTATTTATTAGATGCAAAGTAACGAAGATATCCTTCCAAGCATTTGATCATTATCTCAATCCGCCTACAATATTTAGAAAGATAAGATGAGCTATGAGTTAACTGGGTTCCTAGATAAGAAAATAATTATGTCCAAAATCTTCTATTGAAAATGAGATCTTTATCACTTACAATAATCTTTGGGTTTCGATGTAGCTTTTGAATTGTTTCCATAAATACAGTAGCAAATGTAAGAACTTTAAATGTATGAGATAATGCACAAAAATGTATATACTTGGTAAGTCTATCAACTACCACCATGATGAAACTCTTTGTTTAGACTTGGGTAAACGTGTGATAAAATCCTTTGAAACCTCCTCCCAACGTTGACTTGGAATTTATAAAGGTTGTAACAAACTTGGGGTCTTAATTGTCTAAACTTTATTTTGGTTGCAAACCAAACATTTAGCTACAATTTTTTGAATATCATATTTATGGCCATCACAAAAAATTATTTCTTAACCATGTAAGAAGTTTGTTAACCATCCTATGTGAGACGTGTGAAATTCCAAAAGAATATTTTATTTCAGTTGGGAAATCTTACAGAGGTATAAGTGATCTATGTACCACAGAGAATCATTTTTCCATCTAAATGTATCAGATGTACTGGGATCTTGTTGCGAGCTTTGAATGAGTGCACACACTTATTCTTATTCCTCCATTCATCCCCTACTTCATTTATCCAATTTGGTTGAATAATAGAAATGGCACAAGATGATGCTTCCACATCCTCATCATTTGTTGAGAGTTCATCTGCAAGAACATTTTGCTTCCCTTTTTTGTATATTATTTCAAAGTCATAACCCAACATAGTTGTGACCCATTTTTGTTGTTATTTTGAATATAACCTTTGTTCTAAAAAGTATTTAAGAATATTGTGATTCGTTTTACCTTGAAGTGTCTTTCCATTATGTAAGGTTATCATTTCTTAAGCGAATGTAGTATTTCCAAAATTTCCTTCTTATAAATAGATTTGAATAATATTTTCTTTTGATTGGAGTACTTTCAAAAGAAATGGGTATTTCTTCTTGAATTTAAACAACACCAATTCCATTTCCTGAGGCATCTCATTCCACAATAAAGGTTTTTGTGAAGTCTGGTGTAGCTAAGACTCGTGCTTGGCACATTGTCTCTTTAAGATTTTCAAAGGCCTTCGCTACTTCTGGAGTCCAAGAAAATGCATTATTCTTTAGTAATGTTGATAGATCTACTACTATTATCCGATAATTCTTAACAAACTTGCGATAATACCTTGTCAACCTAAGAAATCCTTGGAGATGCTTTATGGATGTGGTAATTTTCATTCCACAATGGAGTTAATTTTTCTAGGGTCTAACTTAACAGCTTCTTAAGATACAATATGACCCAAATATTCCACCTCTTGTAGTCCAAAGAAACATCTGGAAATTTTCCCATATATTTGTCTCTCCTCAAATAGTTTGAGCACCCTGTCAACATGTTGAACATGATCCTTCCAAGATTTGTTGTAGATTAGTATATAATCAAAAAGTACTAACACAAATTTTCCAAGAAAGGGCTTAAAAATGGAATTCATCAAACCTTGAAATCTACAAGACAGATTGGTAAACCCAAAAGGCATGACCAAAAATTCATAATGACACTCATGAGTTCTAAATGATGTTTTTGGAATGTATTCTGTGATATTCTGATTTGATGATATCCTAAATGAAGATCCAACTTGGTGAAGTAAATTGCTCCATGTAATTCATCCAGTAATTCATTAATGACAGGAATGGGAAATTTATCTTTACTTGTAAGCATGTTGAGCTCCCTATAATTCGGACACATGAGCCATGATCCACACTTCTTGTGTACCAATACCATTGGAGAGTGAAATAACTTTGACTAGCTTGAGTTATACCAACCTTTAGCATTTCTCCAACCATATGTTCAATTTTAGTCTTTTGGGCATATGGATGTTTGTAAGACCTGATGTTTGGGGCAACACTTTCTAGAATCAAATGAATAACATGATCATGATCACAAATACTTGGGAGGCATTTCGGTGCCACAAATGCCTTGGAATGATTGTCCAAAACGTTTTGGAGATACAGATAAATAAATGATTTTCGATGGTGGAACCTCTAGTGAACATTCTTCTACAATTACGCCCCATTGTTCTTTCTTTAGAATATTTTTCATGCTATTAGTGGTGATTATCTTTTCCAATTGCCTGTGATACCCCTTAACTCAATTTCCTTTCCTTCCCAAAAACTTTCAAGAAATGTTCTTGAAAATTAAAAGCTATCGTACCCAAAGATTGTAGCGATTTCACTCCTAGTACAACATCAACACCAGTCATTGGAATGGAAATCATTGAACTATTCATGACACATTCTCCCATGGATAGCTTGATATTCTAGCACTTTCTAGATAAATTTATGGCTCCTCCATTTGCAACCATCCCTTGACACTATGGTGCCGGATATAGGAATAAATTCAATTCCTTGGCTATCTTATAATGAATAAAATTATGGATACTACCAGAATCAATCAACACTATTACCTTTTTCTTCTTGATATGTCCTCCTATCTTGAGAGTTTGAGTGGTAATACCTGCCAATGCATTACAAGATATGGTCGGATTCATTTAACATTTCTCTATGGTTGGTTCCTCATGTATATCCTCTTCTTTTGACGTTTCATGCTCATTTTCTTCCTCCTCTTCACAATCTATGTAAAATAATTTCTTCTCAGCACACTTATGACCTTTAGGTTATTTTCTATCACAATGTAACAAAGCGCTTGTGCTATTTTTTCTTCAAGTTGTTATGGTATCAACATTGTAGGTTGTGGAAGGTTAGGGGAAGCAACACTTACATATTTATAGTTGTGAGCAGAAGGCTTCCTTGCTGCCATAATTTTTCTTTCAATTTTTCTTGCCAACCTAAATGCCTTCTCCAATGGATTAGGTTCCTGAAGGAGAACCGCATGTTGGATGTTATCCTTTGTATTCCCTATGAACACATCAATTCTATGCTCCTTTGGAAGATCTTTTACCCTCACATTCAATTTTTGGAATTGCTCAATATCCTCTACAGTTGAACCCTTTTGTTTTAGATTTATCAATTGGCTAAAGAAGGTGTTTATTTTGGTATCCTCATAATGTGCTATCATTTCCTTCCATAAAATTTGGCCAAGTGGCAATTTTTTTACGAGACAAAAGCCATCAATACCATACAAACTGATTGGGTTCTAAATATAAAGTTGCAATCTGTACCTTTTGTTTATTTTGCACATTATGAAGATTGAAATATTATTCCATCTATAGTATCCATGTTATAGGATCATTGCCATCAAACTTCCTCATATCAATCTTTGGAACATTGTGGGTCTTCAATACAACACCAGATTTTGCGTAATCATGATTAACTTTTCTTTTTTTCTCTTTATGAGTTTCCTCTATGACCTTTTCAACATTAGGAAGCATTTCTTGAAGAAACTCTGCCAAGCCTCCTTTCAAACCTTCCATGTATTTCTTCAAATATTCAATGTTTACTTCTAAACCATCCATCTTATATACCTCGCCATCAATATTAGCTTCCATACCATTCATCTTAGCTCCTATGCCTTTCTTTAAACCATCCATCTTAGCTTCTCTTACTTTTTGTGAGAGTGAAATTTGTTGCACTTGGTCTCGTAATTTTGATATATCATGTTGCATTTCTTCCTCTTCTTCATTAGTCATGGTAGATATTTTAGGTTGCTTACAAGGTGTTTCCCTTTTCTTTCTTCGGGGCATCCATTAATGATAATTATTCTTCATTGGGCCCTCTGAATTACTTCAAACTAATTTTTCAAGCAAAACTTATCCAAAATTTTAAAAAGACTACACACTCTATTTTAACTTTGTAGGAATTCGATATTGAATCTGTTGTATCTCTATAATTGCAAATCTCCAAGCTCTGAAATTTCATCTTGTGGTAGCCCTCTGAGGCATCTTTCTAGAACCATAAGTCTGATCAATATTAGATTCTCTGCGAAAGCGTTATTCCAAATATCTTATGATGTTTCACTTGGTCTCGTAATTCTGATATATCATGTTTCATTTCTTCCTCTTCTTCATTAGTCATGGTAGAGATTTCAGGTTGCTTACTAGGTGTTTCCCTTTTCTTTTTTCAGGGCATCCATTAATGATAATTATTCTTCACTTGGCCCTCTGAATTACTTCAAACTAATTTTTCAAACAAAACTTATGCAAAATTTTAAAAACACTACACACTCTTTTTTCACTTTGTAGGAGTTTGATATTCAATCTGTTGTATCTCTATAGTTGCAAATCTCCAAGGTCTGAAATTTCATCTTGTGGTAGCTCTCTAAGGCCTCTTTCTAGAACCATAAGTCTGATCAATATTGGATTCTCCATGAAAGTGTTATTCCAAATATCCTAGGATCTCCTGATTAATGACATGTTTAGTATATCGAACTTCTACAAAGCTCTAGATGTCCTTGTTTCAACCTTCGGACGTGGAAATAATACATAAAAATCTACCATCCATTCTCTTTTTGTAAATTTCTATGAAATTTCAATATGAAGCTTAGAGACAAAGCTATGATGATTTTCCCCAGGTGACCTATTTGAGATATAATTTGGTGCTCTGTAAAAACCCTAAATTCCTTAGATCATATCGTAGAAACTATAGTGACACAAGATTTTAAATTTCAACTTGAGCTTCATCATGATTTCAGCTCAAATGGGCTTTAATGGAAGCTTTTGAAACTTCTCAGAAAACAAGTTATAGTGAAAATTCCATGATGACCTATTTGAAGCAACAAAACCCTACAATCTAAAGCTCTGATACGAGATGTTCTGCAACCAACTCACAAAATAGAAGAAAAGATAGATCAACGACTTCAAAATCAACCTCTTTGAGGGGGAAACCTCCTTTACATTACACAAATTAAAAATGATTAGAAGATACAAATTGATGAGCCCCAATTTTGGTACAATTTGGGCTCATTTTGGCCTATTTTACTTGCTCAACCATTCATCTTTATTTGCTTATGCATGCATTCTTAGTTTATTCATGTTGTTTGTAGGAAGAAGGTTAGACACTTTATCTACGTGACTAATGCATTATGATTCCAGGTTTTGGCATTAAAAAGGGAGCAAGAGACAACGAAAAAGGGGATAAGGAGACAATGAGGTGGCACTGCTGATTTTGTGGAGGGATGTCCACAGTCTTGGGACATTCCTCGTGATTCCCACCAAGAACTCCGAGCTCCAATCCATCTCCCCTCCGAGCTCAAGAAGTAGCCAACTGTCCTACATGAACAGCAGTCATAAACTGTTCTACGAGAGCAGTAGTTATGACTGCCCTACAGGATCCGCAGTCAAACTCTAGTTGGACAACCGAGCCCCTAAAATCAAGGGCACTCGGTGGCTCATCGTTTCTTTGTATAAGTATGAAGGCCTTAGCCTTAAATGGTTGTTGAAACTCCCGCATTGTTATTGTAATTTTGGAGCACAGTTCTGTTTCGTTCCTTTTTGTAAGCCAATTTGGCATGACATCAGTTTATGAATAAAGAAGGCAGTTTGTGATCTATTTCTGAGTTTCTTAAGGAGACTATAGCTCTCAGGTTAGGGCCCAACCTGAGAGCCATAGATCCCCTCTGCTGTAGTGTTGTTTCCATTTCATTTCCAACACTTTAAGTTTTCGTTTGCACATGCAATTCGAATTACAGTTTGGTGATTTGGTTTTCTTATGAGTAGGATAGATTTTGCTTATGGAACAGTTGTTTTCACTTGCTTAGTGTAGCAGAGGATATATACCATCAATTGGAGCTCCAGCAAAACGGTTGTTAAGGCTCACTGCCATCTCTCTTGAAGATTGGGGTGCAGTCCATAACTAGCCACCAAAAACACGCATTACTTTACTTGATGATTGCTGCAATACAGTCTTCGTCTTGATTAAATGCTTCCTTGTCAGTCACACCTGCACACACACTTTTATTACAGCCTCATACACATTTCTCCTCGCGTTTTGGATTGCTGTTCATTGAATTTTCGGCATAAGTAATTTAAGTTGATGTATTTTCGGTTTGGTGACAGTCACAATCATTCGTTTCATCTACACTCCTCTATTTCCCATTCCATTACCATTACCTCCATCTTGATAACGCATGCAACCACACCCCCTCGACCCTCACTTCGTTCTATCCTCTCCTAAAGTCTCCCATTCCTCACGTAGCTTCATTCCTTGGCCTTTCATCGACTTCACTTCAACATACTCCCTACACCCGTTTCCCATCTCATCCTTCCACTTCTGAGCCATCACCAGCCTGATCCCTACTTTGCATATCTCTTCTTATCATTCCATCACTCATCCATCACGTTAATCCTTCACGGTAGATCATCCTGTAGCAGTTTAGAGACATCCTGTAGAAACCCCTGAGTATCCTGTAGGATCCCCTGCAGACATCCTGTAGGAGGTCATTCACTCAGTTGCCGAGCTTCTGAACGTGGAATACCTCTGTGGATGGATGCCGAGGGTCCATAGGGACCTCACCTAGCCTCCCCAACCCATCCCACGCTTTCCTTCCTTCTCCATCCAATCTGCACAACCAAATCCTAATAAGCACAAAATTGCAATCATTCCACCTACTTAATGAAAAGCACAAAAACATGTCTTTTATGATGCAAGTAGTTTAGATCCATGCACTTTCACTTATTAGAGGTATCAGCAGCATTGGTAGAAGCTTCATTCACATGCATTGCATTATAGAGGTTAGACTGGTTAAATTAGGGTTTCCTAGGTTTACATGCTTTGATTTACTTTTAGTTCATTTTTTTCAAGTAGACTAGTCTTCTTTGAGCTAGCTTTCATCCATCATTGATAGAGCTTCTTCTGTGAGCCATAGAAGTTGGCTTGAGCCCTAGCGGACTTGTGCCAGCTGATCACGTGATAGCTGCGACAAGAGCTAGTACTTGTGCATATAGCACCGTCGCTTCCAAGTTTGTACGAACAACCGGGTTGATAAAATGAGAGACAGGAAGCCCCAGGAGTTGTAGCATTATTGCTACAATACTGGAGCTCACCACAAATACACATAAGAACCATTAGACCATATTTTCAAAAGGCTGTTCACCAAAACCCTAGTTGGTTATTAGAGAATGATAAAATTTACTTCCTGTCATATCTTCACTTTTATATATAAACTCCCGTGTATGCAAGTTTATCCTTTTAGGATCTGAAGCACCCATGAAAGTGCCTCTGCATATCATTCATCACATAAAATAGTTTTAAAACAGTTGAATTAATACATGAATACACATTGAAAAACAAAATCTGCATGGCATGTTGGCAGAATATCGAATATAACAACAATTGTTATGCATAACATCAATAAATTAAATTATTGGGACAAGAGACAATTATCATTTTATATCATAAGCCTTTCTAATTCCTTCAAATCCACTCCAAGGTGCACCAAAGACATCATTTCAACTGGATTGCCTTCTTGCAAAAATTTACAGTGGTCATCAAATACATTAAAGGTACACACAACCACAGTTCTACAGATGTCCTGGGAATACCAAAGCCACTCCATTCCCTCCATCTATATTAAAGGTTCCTGAATCTATGAAAAGTTGAAACCCATCCCCCCGTCAAAATTGGCACAAAGAATCAACCAAGGGCACCCACAATAAAGAATAACATGCATAGAAGCCAACACTTAGCACAGATCTGAAATCATGCTGCTAAGTTCTTGGGCTTATAAATCCATTTACCAAAATTATTTTCCCACATTTGGATAAGAATATCCCATTTTCCTCACGTGTTTCTTGAAAAGAAAAGGATTTCCTAGGAATTTAAAAATCTGGCTTGACTTGACCCAAACCCACCCTTGTGTTTTAAGTAAGTCTGGCATCTTCTGCGAGCTCTACCTTTAAGTCAATCGGGCATGTTTTGTGAGCTCTACCTGTAGAAATAGGTTTTCACTCATTGAATGTTTAGAGCTAAGGGCCTTGTAGAAAATGCCTAAGTAATCTATAACACATTATCAATTGACTCCAATCTAGAACAATGAGTTTTAGCCCATTCAAAAGATTATTTGGATATGGTTTGTGCAGATGAATCCACTTTAATGACACCTTGCTTGACCCTATGAGATATTAGACATACACTGGCCTCTGTTTGACAACTTGATCAGAAAAGGATTAACTCTGGTTTACACTCTTTAAGAGAGAGGCAAGGTTAGGTCTTGGTGAATAATATCTTAAAAGCCTTTAGAGAAATTGGCTCAAATGCAAGAGGTAGAATAAAGGGATACCACGCTATCACGTAAGTTTTTTCAAAGCTGGTTTTAATGACAAGGATGTTATGGCCATAATGACTGGGCCATTCCATGCCTTCACAGACTGCAATAATATTGGCAATGATGAATCGCCCTTTGATGAAACAGGTCTGCCCAAGTTTGATTATAATCATGAGAATATGCTTGATTATGAGCATTGAGATTTGGTAAGACTATTATATGCGAAATTCAACAGAGTGATAGGCTTCCAGCCCATAGTCACTTTGGAATCATTGGGTTTGGGTATAAACTTGATAATACCTTTATTTAAGTTGGTTCTCAATGATTGCTCTTGTGATGGATTCTTTGTAAACCTTTACAAAATGTTTAGATTGACAAAGTACTAGGTAGCATTATAGAATTCACACTGGAATCTATGTAATCCCAAGACTTACCATCATCATTGATCATGTTTGAGAGGGTAGCAGCTAGCTTACCCAAGGTCAAAGACTAGTCACACAATATTCTTTGTGCTTAGTCTTTGCAATTGAAAATTCTTTTGTAGGGAGAATTAGGAAGTAAAATGTTTTTCAATTTCATATTTTAAGCCTACCCTTGGTTGATTTGATAGTGGATATTATCTCAAACCTTCTTTTGAATATAGATCCCCTAACAATCCTTGCACTATGATATTCTACACATGATTAGATCATAAACAATCATACAAACAGAAATTGTTTTCCATTGAGAAGAATCTATATACCCCTCTCAAGGTCCTGCAAGGCAAGGACATGGATTGAAAAGAATATATATACTCTTCTCAAAAGGATATATATACGTTATGCATGAGGTTAATTCTATACTATCTTGAGGAAAAACAAAAGGCATGGGTTAGATCCGGTAGTCCAAAGGGAATATCTTATATTGCTAGTCTAATTGAGGGATTTTTCAAGCGTTGGGGCCCTGGGTTCCAATGATATGAAAATACCTTTCAAGAACTTGTAGTAGACGTACAAGAAGAAGAAGCTCCCACCTCTCTTGAAGATGATAACAGTATCACTGAAAAAGACACTCCAAATTCACAAGATTAGTTCTTGATGGACAGGCTTCTTGTGACCAACGTGGCCCCACATTAAACCCCATCCTCATCAAAGAACAACTATGTGTTGATGTATCTGTCCTAGATTCTATGAATGATTTGCATGAAAACAAGGAGCATGATAATAATTTTCACCATTGTGAGGATGCCAGTCATGATTTCCTACATGACAAAGTGATAAACAGAGGAAATGAAGATTTTTTTAATATTTCCACCAATTATACAACCCAAATGCAGTTCTAGACAGGTAGAAACCATGTTTCTACCCCAAAAGATCAACCATATGAAAAGAATGATGAAGATCATGCTTCCCTTGCTGATAATTCAAATCCTGAAAACACTTTTGAGGTCACAGAAATATAGTTCAATCACACTAATCCTATTTTCATAGACACTGAAATTAAGGGAGCTGTAGACTTTCATGGTAATATACTTGGCACCTCAACATTTCATTGTGAGTTTGAGGAGTAATGTCACCCCCACGTTGCACTTTGATGTTAATCATGATCATGTAAGAAATAAATGGAAGTAATCATGATTTCCTACAGTTTGAGGTCAATAAACTCAAAATGTTTTTCAAAGCCAGCAAAGTAATAATGTGACCATTATTATTATCTGAATGAAGAAACAATTAATATTATAGTTCAATCCTCAAAGATCCTATATCATGGAATCCGACAGTCTTGCTATTTTTTATGCCTACAATCTGACTTTATTCCTCAAGCCTGATGGGATAGGGAAGTCTCTTCCTTTTACTGTCAATACTCATCTAGAAGAAAATGTTATTGACATATGTGATGGATATTCCTTGGTAGACAAAAAAAAGGGTATGTTATAAACACACAATTATTGAAGCTTTCAGTCATACAGATCCATTTCCACCTCTAGATGGCTCTATTGTTGACAATAATAAAGTTGGACAGCACAGAATATTGATGAAACCTGTAATGAAACCCTCGATGACATATACAACTACAGTGCCAAGAATGAAAACGATGTCAAAAAAATAATTGATGAAGAATACAGGCTTGACTAAATAAAAAATTTCTTTGGACCACATCAAATGCAAAGATGTTCTCTTCTTCATGAACATGTGGACAATCATTCATGCACTAGATTTTTAAAATGAAATGTAGACAACGAACCTCTAACAAATCCACATGAAGTCAACGCTGAGGGACAATTTTGGGGCCTGGAAAAGGTGCACTCTGGAATGATCGATGATATAGGTCAAAATGATCTCAAAACCAGCAAGAGGATGTTTCCTCAACCTAGTCATAAACAAGATCTGGCTGCTCTGACCACTCAGCTTATGGGGTTTAGGGTTTGATGGTGATACAAGCACCGTTATGAAGTGTTGTGTTTGTGTATCAATTTCTGGGCATTATATTTCATAAACAGACTCTAAGAGACTAAGATGTTACTTATAGTGAGTGGACCACTATAAAACAATCAGGTTCCATCTTTCTAATTCCCCTCACTGTGTGTTAATTTTTTTAATGAGAAATGACCATTTGTGGGTATTATTGGTCTTCTGGATCAAATGTGCATGACCTTGAAGGCTCTAATTTTTCAATGGCAATAGGATGAAGTTAAATCGACAAAAATGGACCTTAAACAAAAGTTTTGTACCATTACTTGGGTCAAACTCGGTCCATTCATCACTGCAATTACACAATATTAGAAACATCCAAACACCTCAAGTCTCTAAACAAAGAATATGGTGTAAACTCATTGACTCCAGACGACAACAATACTAGAGGCAGGCATCAGAAATACCATGTAACATCCAATGGGAAAATATGTTTTATACACGAAATCAAATGCAGTCAGAGTATTTTCTAATGTTAGAACCCTAGAAAATTGTGGAAGATGTACTCGTTCATTTTGATTAAAGGTCAAAATACTGATTATAATATAGTGTAAGACAATTCCAAAAATCTCTTAATTGGAGACAGAATACACTTTCCATTAATATGTGTCCAAAGGTAAACAACTACCTTCATACATGAAAGAAGGAATTCTCTGAACTATTCAATACTTCCTAACAACTATAACCCATTCCAAAAATTAAAAAATGCCATTTCATCTAAGGATACTAAAAAGAAAATGGAAGAAATAAGTGAGTGAACTAACAAAAAAAAATTAAAACAGGTCCCCAATAAGATATTCTCAAAAGGAATCTATGCAAGTTCATTCATATTCTCAAAGTAGACAATGACATGAAAACTTTCTAGTTTGTAACTGAGGAATACCAGAGCACAATGAAGATGCCATAGAAATATATTTTTAACTTGTAAGTTATCCATTTTAAAGTGCATGATGCTAATCAATACCAAATACAGAAGTGTAGGTTGTGGTAATCGTGTCAATATTCCTGCAGCAAGAGCAACAATCAAACTAGTCGTATATCCTGAAAGTGCATGCCAAAAATACTTGCAACCCCTCATAACAGGAAATTTTGTATCATTGCCGAGATCCCTGTTCTTTCGGTAATCAGAACAGAGCACTAAAGCGAGGAGCATCCCTGGAATTTCCTACATTGTGATCCAATATAAAGTTTAAAGAATGAGTAGGTGGATGTGAATAAGGTGCTCACTATTGAGTCCTCACTTTTAACAAACCGTGACATCCATAGAAATATTGTTCATAAGAACATTTGTGTAAAAAATAATCTAAATAAAGCATTCAAACAAAATGGTATCTTCCCACTAAAAATGCACCCACTACAACAACAATCTGCTGATGGCTTAAACAAATTAAAGAACATGTTAAATAGTTAATACTGACAGAGTTAATGACAGGTTAAGAGAAAAGACTTCATTCTGGAGTAAGAATGAAGTAAAGTAACTCTCTTTATTGGAGATCTTATACACAAAGTTTGGTGTACCTGAACAGGTATTGAATATCTTATAAATAAAGTTTGGTGTACCCAAACAGGCCTAAAATGTATCTCATGTATGCAGTTAATCTCTTACAAGCACCCTATGTCCATTGATCAATTCACTGTAATACTAAAATGGTAAACAGTTATATCATGGCCAAATATGACATGTTAGGTTCCTGAACAAATAATTTCTTATAAACAAAGATGGAATACAGTATTATACTGGAATTTACTTGATGAAACATCTAAAATCTGAAACCACCTGACTGTTACATCTTTATAAATTATTCCAAAAAAAATTATAGACAAGAACACAAACAAATAATTGTTTTGAAAATGGCGGAAAACGAAGAGGAAAAGAAACCCTAGCAGAGCTCTGATGGTCAGTGATAATGGAGTTACTGTGGCACTACTGCCAAGTGCCTGACAGTAATGGTTAACCTCCACGACTCGCCAAACTCCATCCAACCTTAACTCCTTCCCGCAGGCTCTCTAGCATTTTCCGTTCCTATGGTCCTCCTGCCTTCCTCACACTCTGTAACCACCATCGACCGTTTTCCTGTCAGTTGCAATGGACCTGGACGAGGTGGACGATACCAAGGACCCCAATCCCCATGAGGTCATTTGGTCTCGCCATCACGCCGTGTCGGGATCTGGTCATTTTACCGCATCCCTGTGACCTTTGTTAGTGACTAGCTCTGCACTGGACGACCTGGGCCATCTGTGCCCCATCCTCTGCCCTCTATCAACATCAAAGACGCCTCCGGCTTGGACTGCCCACCGCTTTCTATGGCTACCTTGAATCTCCTTGGTACCTACCTGCAACCATCACCCACTTTCAACAAGCCACTGCCCTGTCTAACCCACATCTCCGCCCCACCCTACAACCCTTCCTCCTCTGTCATCCCCCCTCCTGGGACTGCTACCTACCCTGTCCCTGAACTATCCAGTAGCACCCTTAATCTTGGTGGCCCATCTCCCAGCACCCCTATCCGTTTTGGATGCTTCAGCTCCCCAGTCTCAAACCATAAATCGACCCCATCCACCCCACAGACAGTTAACTAGGGCATATGGGGACATATTTGGGACTATCCAACAGCTCACAAATCTGACAAGCTAAAGAAAGGAAGGTGCCTAAAAGCTATCGACAGGCACATCAACCTATCCTTGGGCGAAGGCCTCTCGATGGGGGAAGTTGTTGATACAACCAAGAAGGTCTTGGCGGGCCGAGTTCGGGGGCGAAACTATATTGTGGAGAGACTTCGTCTCTGGACCTTAGAGATTTGGGTTTCTTTACTCAAAGAATTACCCACCATTCGGGTGCTTGTGCGAGGATGGTTTGTCCTTCGTTTCCACAGGGAAGAGTACACGAACTGGATACTCTTTAGATTATAGCATATCGAATTAGCCCCTGTTATGCTGAAAATATGGGATCCCTTATTTGATCCTGAGAGGGAACAGATGGGAGTTGGGCCGATTTGGGTTCGATTGCCAAGCCTTCCGATGCAATACTGGACTCCAGTTGTTTTTAAGCACATAGGCAATGCACTAGGTACCTATTTGGAACATGATCAATCCTATGAAATGTCAGGGAATATGACTATGCCTCGCATCCTCATTCATTTGGACACCAAAGAAGGCCTGGAGGAAAATATTACCCTACATTGGAGGCATTTCTCTCACTGAAAAAATCTTGATTATGAAGGCGTTCCATTCAGGTGTAGACGATGCCATAAGGTTGGACATCTTTTTAGAGAATGCCCACTGCTCATGCCTACTACTCCGGCTACTACAAAGGGAACCAAACATCACCAGACAGAAGATCTGATTGTGGAGGAGTAGCCCACAGGTTTGGATAGTCCAAAGAATGTGGTTGGGGTCACTGCTCATCCATCCAGTGCTTCCCAGATGCCACCAATCTCCCCTCCTATGACTAAATCCCGGTCTGCTACAAAGGCTGCTCCTAAATCGAGTATAGTTTCTTCTCCCTAGGGCTCCTACCTAGGGCTCCTTTTAAGTTTAATTCGACTTGGTTAAAGGACCTTGAATATCTCAGGTTGGTTTCAAAATTTTGGAAGGCCCATCCCTTACCAAATGTCCAGAGGAAGGCTGAGGGTTTCTAGTAACTTGATCAAACTTAAGCGATTATCCATAGATTGGACCAAAAGGAAAAAGGCCAAGGAGGAACATACCCTTGGTGACATTGAAAATCGGCTGGCCACTCTAATGGATGAACAGGGAAGAGGGTACACCTATATAGCAGCAAAACTATACCTTGTGGACTTGGAAACCCAGAGATCAAGGATTCTACTGGATTGGGAATAAACTTGGAGACCCAGAAGCAAGGCAATTTGGTTACAAGCGGGGGATGGCAATACAAAATTCTTCCATAAATTTGCAAATGGAAGGAAAGCCGGCAATACTATCTAGCAGATGCCTACGGAACAAGGTCTGATTGCTAAAACTTATAATTAGCTGGCACGGCTGGGTAACGCTCACTTCAAGCAGTTGTTCAAAGCCCCACTAGGCACACCTCTAGTTGATATCATCCGCATTGCAGGGCATTTTCCCAGATTTGTGGAACCTGACTTGGTGGAGGATCTCATAAAACCTGTTACTATGGGGGAACTGGAGGGCACCCTAAAGTGGTTTAAGAAGGACAAAAGTCCAGGGCCAGATGTTATGTCTGTGGAATTCTATCTTACGTTCTTTGACATTATTGGATCAGATCTACCCGATGTGATCGAGGAATGTCATACATCAGTAGAATGTATGAACCTATAAATTCCACCTATATAGCCGTCATTCCCAAGATGGACTCCCCGCCATCCTTCAATGACTTCAAGCATATATCCCTATGTAATTGCCTATACAAAATTATTGCGAAGATCATTGCTAACTGCATCAAGCTGACCGTATCGAGCAACATCTCCTCAGAACAATTTGCCTTCCTACACAATCGACAAATCCATGAGGCCATCGGCACAGCACAAGAGGCCTTACACTCCATCAAACAAAAGAAGCTTAAAGGGGTGATGCTCAAGATTGACCTCTCAAAGGCCCTTGACAGGGTCAGCTGGTTATTCTTAAGGATGATCCTTACTCGCCTGGGCTTTCCACTAGTTTTTATCAGATGGATAATGTGTTGCATTACATCTGTATCCTTTGGAACCTTAATCAATGGATCAGTCTCCCATTCCTTTCAGACGGAGCGAGGAATCAGGCAGAAGTGTCCTCTCTCCCCATTGCTTTTTCTTATTGTGATGGAAGGCTTAAGCAGGCTTATTGCATCAGAAAAAAGAGCCGAGAGGCTCAAGGGTCTCAAGATCATGGAGTAATGAACTCTAACACATCTGTTTTTTGTGGATGACATGCTCATCTTCTTAGATGGAGGCATTCAAGACAACAACACTCTCTCTGAAGTGCTGAATCTTTTTTGTGGCACAACAGGGATGGAAATAAATGGGGCCAAATCCACTGTATCTCTCTCATCTTGTACTCAACAGGAGACATATCATGCACTCCAAAACTTCCCCTTCCAAAACTTGACAATGGATGATGGATTGAAGTACTTGGGTTTCAGGATAAAAGCATATGGATACAAAATTGCAAATTAGACCTAGTTGATTGCGAGGGTGGAAAGAAGATTAAATATTTGGAGCCATCATCTATTACCCAGAGCAGGTAGACTGGTGCTCATTAAATCAGTTCTGGAACTAACACTAGTCTTCTGGATGTCTCTGGCCTGGATCCCCCAAGGTATATTACAAAGGATTCAACGAGTTTGCTGCCACTTCTTATTGGAGGGTCACAAGGAGGGAAAACCCTATGCGTGGGTCAAATGGAGTAGAATTGCAACTCCCAAAAAATGGGGAGGTTGGGGCCTCAAGAACCTCTCTGCCTTTCCTCAAGCACTTGCAGCGAAATTAGGATGGCTTCTCCTGAAGCATAAGAGCCTTTGGTCAGAGGTGGTTACCTATAAATACATATGGTCGCGCACAGTCATGGACTGGTTAAGGTTACCTGCTTGGAACAAGAAAGGAATATCAGTGATTTGGAGGGTTGTTATAAATACCCTTCCCATCATTAGAAGGGATCTTACTTGGAAGATCAGCAACGATATGTCTGTCCGCATTGGGATTGATCCATGGATTGGTTGCGGCAGCTCACACCATCTCCCTTGGCTTGATTTCCTTCCTAAATCATAATGGAGTGGCAAACATCACACAGATCTGTGGGACCTATACAACACCACTACATATACCAGTGGAGGCCCTAGATATACCAGATCAATGGCATATGGAGTGGAGGAGATATTTGGTGGCTTTAATTGAATCCCATGTGAGACTAAGGAATGAGGATGACAAACTAATTTGGGGTTTTACACAGAAGGGGATCTATACTCCAAAGGATGGATATCCTATTATCCATGCTAGCCATAAACCTAATTCTTTGGATAGTTGGTGGAGCAACATATGGAAGCTAAAAGGCCCACTGAGTACTCGTCTTTTGATGTGGAACATCATTATGGACAAAACCCTGACCAGAAATAATCTCAGAAAACAATCTTTTCAAGGACCTACATGGTGTGAATTATGTCATGACGAGGAGGAATCAAATCACCATCTCTTTCTCTCCTGCCCTACAACACAACAGGTCTAGGTGCAACTGTTACTACTCCTAATTTATCACTTACTTGGGGTGGCGATGGTATACTAAATGCCTGGAACCGATGGTGGGCTGAAGCTCCAAACCCAAGATCCTGAAATCTTCCATTAATGGTGTGTTGGCACATATGGATGAGCAGGAACAACAACATATTTCGTGGGAAGCATATAGTTTGGCCTTTGATTATTCCTAAGATTTGTAACAGTTATATGGAAATTCCGGTTGATGAACAGGTTGCCAAGATTCAAACCATCACCCCGGAGGTCATAAACGAAGCGCACCCTTGGGCCTATTTCGATGGATCAGCACAGGAACAGGTTTGTGGCGGTGGCATTATCCTCCATATATCTGAGACAAATTATTTCCATATTTTTATGGGTTTGGGAGATGCACAAATAACTTTGTGGAGCTCCTTACACTTCGTCATCTTTTATATTTTGCCATAAACAAAACTGCAGATATTTACAAGTTTATGGGGACTCCAAGATTGTTATTAACTGGTTCAACTGCATTTCTACATGCAATGCATATACACTCATAACCATATTGGATGATTTTTTGTTTTTAAAAACACATCTTGATCATGTTTCATGTGCTCATATCTACAGGGAGTGTAATGAACCTGCAGACCATCTTTCAAAAGTGGCAACGCATCCTAGAGGGGAATGGTTGATCAGGGAGCACACACCAAAACAAATCTACCAGTATTTCCATAGACCATACATGGATCAGGAACTACAAAGGGTTGACAAACCCTAACTTATCTATTTCTGTTATTTATGTTTTGTCTACAGAACAGTAATCACCATGGGTGAAATTTTGAAAAAATTTGAATATGTAAATAATAATGTATATGATCATATACTATCAGCACACCCTTCTCTGGGTTTTTTGTATAGATTTCTACAGTACAAAACAATTCTCAGATGACCACGATCACTTTTCTACATATGCCTATGGCATTTACAACATGTAATTTTCCTTGATAATGAAAATTACGATACTTTTCCTCAGGAAAAAAAATGTTTTGAATACTTGAAATCTGAAACAAAATTCTGAATTTTGGAATAAAATGTTGAATATTTGACAATAAAGAAGAACAACATTCAAATATTTGTGGACAACCCTCAAAACAGAGCTTTTATTAATATGAAAAAGAAAATGCTTCAACAATATATAGGATAAAATGGCTTTTCCTGCCAATGGGCGATTGACTCACTGGTGAGGTGAACAAGTGTTTTGTTGTCCACCAAGGTTCCATTCTCACTTTGATCTTAATTAAATTAGACTGGGTGTATGTCCTGAGTAATTTTGGCAAAATAAATACCCGTCAAATTCACACCTTATGCCAATGAAACTCTGCTCCATGGTGCACGTCTTGAGAAATTTTGGCAGAATAAATACACTTCAGAGTTCATAAAATAAATACCCCTCAGATTTCACACCTTACGCCAATAAATAACCCTCAAAATTTACACCTTAAGCCAATGAAAGTTTGCTCCATGGTGCAGCCACTCAAGGCATATTGTTTGAAGCATTACCCCAAAATGCTTTCCTAGCTAGGTTTAGATGTGAATCCATGATTGTCCAAGAGGAATATGGACACTACACTTGACCTAGGAATCTTACCATCTTGTAATTTCACTTAGTAAATAAAAGTGAAAGATCAATTTCACTAGATCTCCTAACTCTTCAAAATATAAATGAAATATTCTAGATATTTTTGGAATATTAGTGATTTGTACTTGATCTAACTTAGTTGTACACATAATTGTTGAGAAAAGGTGGTTGCTCGGATTAAAGAGATTAGTTGCTAAGATAAGGGAGATTAATTTTTTCAATTAGAGTCTGACAGCATAAATAGAACAAGATGAGAGAAGTTATGGTTGAATAGTGACTCAACCAAAATTAACTGGACTTCTTTCAAAATTAAAGTATTTGTATCTTTTTTTTTAGTTCAGCTAGATATTACAACAGAGTTTTGTACAGGGGAATAGGGAGTATTATGGTGGTGAAAATTTTGCGTCATGCCTCAACCATCCATCTTGGATAGTGTCATCCGATTTCAAGCTCTTAAAAATGATTTTGATTTCAAGCTGGTAAAGCTCAGGGCTCAAGTATAACTCTATACTTATCTTTATTTGTAATCATGTTGTCAAAATAAGTTTAGCTTATCTAGTTAGCTATGTTGTTAAATGTCATTTGGATTTTAGTTGAAAGAAACAGAGGAAGAGATGAATTGTTTCTGTTCTTTGCGTACTTATTGATATAATTCGATTCTCTTCAAAAGAAACTTTATGAACAATGATAGTTAATAGTTCATAACTTTAGGACTATTATCTTCTCTCAGGAAATATGGTTTCTAAGAAAGAGTACAATGTACTTATATTCTACTCTTTTACAGAAGGAATTCCTATTAGACATTGGAAGATTGTTTGTGGGATATGGAGTTAAACTTACTTGTTTTACTGTATGTTTCTGAACTTGATTAAATATGCCATTAGAAGACTGTTTGTGGGATATGGAGTTGGACTGTTTTCATTTTTTGGATGCAAGAATTGACAGTATTTTCTCTTGGCATCATGCCCTTGGGCAGGGACTTGTTACTCGCAACCCATCTTGTTAAAATATTAATCCACAGTCCTAGCGTATTTTACCAAAAAGGGTAAAACATAAACAAAACAAGAGACATGACTACATGGTGAATAGAACAAGAAATAGGACTCAAGGTTTCTGGCGAATTATAAGCGTAAATCACCTCAGTGATGGCCCACATTACCACTATAAAATTGAGTTTTGGAGATACAAAACCTACTTTACTAGAAATAGGAAACATAAACGTAACTAGAAACAAAACAAAACTAGAATCATGACTATAGAATTTTGACGAATAAGCAACTTGAACCCACCCATCTCCCTGAATATATCATGCACTTAAAAACTGGTGGTGTTGTAGAAGTGTAATCCCAACAGAGGAATGGAAATGATAATAGGAACAAGAACTGAATGGAAAAGAGGTATACTAGTCACGCCTCTACTGATATTGATCTGAACAATGTTGCATGTCATCAAATGGGTATGTAGCACAGGGTAGAGAAGTCCATCGGTCAGGGGTAGACCTAATCTTCCATTCATTTCCCATCGTAATTTTAACAAAAATTTACTTGGAAATATCGACATCCAACCTAAACCATTCTATTGAATGACATATGGCAAGCTATTAGTTATTTCAAAAGTGAAAAACTCTACATAAGCCACCAATAAGGCATTGGTTCACTAGTGAGGTCAAAAGAGTTTAACCCAACCACCAGGCTTCACTATCACTATTGCCCACGCCACCTAAATGGCGTAACAGGAAAGCACCGGGCGATTTTGGTAGAAAAATTACCATCCAGACTTATCACCTAAACCAACGGAAGTCACTCATGGGCAAGTTTCTTGCATTAATTCTTATAATTAAACAATAAAAATAAAATGTAGTTACCTACCTCTTGAGTGGGTTTAGTATCCTCTGGAAACCTCTCCTCTGGCACAGAGCCTTGATCCTGCTTGTCTCAACTCGCATCCATTTCCTCAGCATCTGATTTCATTGCTCCGGAATTCTCGAAACCCTGTGGTACAGGCAAATCCGAGGCCTTTTTTGTGTCTCTGAAATTTATAGGGACGACAGGATCATCACAATCCACCTATGGCAGAGCATCTAGATGTTGACCTCCTACAATCTTGGGACATTTTATTTCCTTGTCTTAATCAATGCATTTTTTCTCTCTTTTCTGCTTAATTTTTTCACTGATTTCAGGGTCGGAAAGACACCTGTTGTCTTCTTTGGCACATAACCCATACCTTCGGCTCCATCTTCCTCTGCAGAATCTTGTACATACAACCTCTTGAGTGCCTCTTGCACTTGTCTAGAAGTATTTTAAAGTTGCAAAGAGTGATGGAGGCTTGGGGATGGGCCATCGCACAGGAGTGTGGGGAACCTTGTGCAGATCCCTTCGTAGAATGAAACCACCATGATTGGAGGCACCTAGAATCCAATTTCTTGTATTCAACCAAATGTATCAAATCAAACCTGCGACAACATGGCCGCGACCTTCCTCTTTCTTCCTTGGAAAAACCCTGCAACGTGAAGGAAATGAAGATCTTTGAGAAACATAATGGGATGATATGGCAACCTTCCTCCCTGGAACGCGAGGGAAATGAACAAATTTTGATATTTGAAAAACCCTGGAACGCGAGGGAAATGAACAAGTTTTGATATTTGAAAAGCAAAAATGCGGTGAAACCTTGAATTGAAATTAAATGAAATGCTTTTGTGTTTTTCAATTGGAAGTGTTTTTCAAGTGTTTTCTTTGGCTTAATATGGAGGTATTGCTTATGGTAAAGAATTATTAATCATATGATGCTTGTGTTTTTATGTAGGGAAAATTATTTGAGGGGATTTTGGTTGATTTTTCAATGTAATTATGTTACATTAAAGGTGAATTATGGTGACATAAAAATAAGTTGTGTGTGAGGCAGGGCAGTCGGCTTATAGCCAGTTGCCTTCCTTAATCTCTCTCTCCCTATCTATCTCTCTTTCGCCAGTCCTACATAGTGATGGAAATGTGCTCCTTTGCCCATCACTAGAACACATTCTATCTTCACTGTATTATTGACAAGGTACCCACTCTAGGCATTGGAACCTGCAGCCCAGCTCGGTTCATCTGGGCTCGCTATCGCTCAACAGCAATCCCCTCCTTCGCCGAGACACTAAAGGCAGGCTGCGAATGTGATGGTTCGGAAAAAGTGCATTGAAGTCGTAATGTTATAAGATTAATGATTATTTCTAATAAAATGTTTGGTTTAGTAAGGTTAACTAATCTATGGAGATGCTCCAATATTAGATAAGAAATTGTAGATAGAATAGAAATCAAATGGAAATAAGGAATTTGTCTAAAGAAGATCATATGGAAGAATCCGAGAGGAATTTCCATGGCGGTCTAACCCTAGGGTTTTTTCTAGTGCGAAGATGGGTTTTCACCTGCACCCGGGAGCGATAACAGCGTGAGGGAATGGTCACAACGCTAGCAAACAAGGGTCAGTACACCTAGTTTATATTTATCTGCAGCGGTTTGGAAACTTATGGTCTCACGGGTTTTCTCGGTCAACTAGTAAGGGAATCAAATGGTGGAGGTGAATGTTTTGTTCAGTTGGGCCAATGTCTCTCGGAGGGTGCTGTGCACCAAACTGGGGTTTCACCGGCGATACACCATGAACTGGAAGTCCAGGTCAACGCATTTACCTCAGAGATGGATGATGTGGAGGTTTCCCTAAATTCCCTAGGGTTTTCCCACCCGGGCTCGATGGTAAATCCAAACTTTCTTCAACTACAAGAGGACCAAGCTCAACCAGTCCTGAATATCCCATCACCATTAGAGTTACAGTATTGGGAACTCGAACAACAGGGTCTCGAGACAAATGTACAGGGGGCGTCTTATGTGGCGATTGGGGGCACGAACGTTCATGGGACTGATACATATGGTGTCGTAAATACTGGAAATAATGTACCATGCTCATCAGGAGCAGACCCCCAAGGCTAGCGACCTGCTCCTGTGGCTCGCACTTCAGGACGTTTTGATGGCATCACTCATCAGGAACCTGGTATTGAGGATACTAGAGCAATGGATTCGGATGAGTATGATTCAGCAGAGGACAAACAACACCTGATAGACCACGCATAGAGAACGAGGGGGAAGAAAAAAACAAAATGCACCAAGGTGCATGAGAAGGGGCGTCTATTGGTATTCGGAGACGGTATCAGTATGGCCCAACAAGCTAGACACCTTCAAATTGTATGTCCCTTTCTGAAAGGGGCTTCCTCCTTACAGTCATCTAAGAACTCTAACCACATTTGGAGGGATCTTAAGGAGAGAAGGGGATCCAAAAATTCAACTAGACAGGGTAGAGACAACCCACAACATCCTAATACATTGAATAATAAATCTTAATGCATTCAGAGCATATTCTTTTGGATTAAATATTCCTCTACACGTTTCACTATAGAAGTAGATATGTCCCTCTAAAGTTGATCTAGTGTCTACTAGTAGATCTGTGCTTAAGGTTGATTGCTACCTTGTTCCATGAATTAAGATAAACTTTGGGTCCTCTTTTAGTAGACACTCAAGCAACTTTGGAGGGACATATCTTCTTCTATAATGAAATGCATAGAGGAATCTTTAATCCAAAACAATATAATCCCAATGCATTAAGATTTATTTCTTAATGCATTTATCTATGCTCAATAAATCTTAATGCATTTATCTATGCTCAATATCATCTTTCTATTTGTCGTGGTAATCACAACTTTGAGCCCAAGAACTAGCATGAGGATAGGGGATATCGGTTGAGCCATGTATAGGGGATATTGGCCCACAATGTGGATAGCATAGGAGGAAGACACCTAGCGATTAGGTCAATTTTGAATAATTGTTTTGGCATATGACCATTATTAGCTTAGTGAGAATAAATTAGATGATGTGGGAAATGTGTGGGTTAACCCAATTCATTGTGGGCACTAATAAGTCTTCATTGTGGTTTGATGATTTGTCATCATGGTTAAGTAGATATCTATGCTTAAACACAATTTTGGAGCTCAATGCTAGTGTATGAATTATGGTGCATGTACTAAAATAACTCTGGATAGAGAGATAGAAAGAGGGAGTGAGAGGGATAAGGCTATGTATAGAGGGAGAGAGAGAGATAAAGATATAAAGAGAGAGTGGGCATGAAAGAGTAGTAGATAAAGAGAGAAGCAGAGGAAGAGATAGAGAGGGAGGAAGGGAGAAGGAGAGAGGGAGTGAGGGAGAGAGAGGGAGAGGGAGGTAGCGAGAGATCTAGAGAGTGGGAAAGCGTGGGAGAGATAGAGGGAGAGTGAGAAGGATATAGTTCTCAGATATATTTGAGGTCATTAGGTCATATCAGATATATCATATTCTTTAGGCCACTCACATAAGTATATCTTCCATCTTTGTTTGGCCTCCAATACCTCCAATACACAATAATACCCTTTTCCAAACGATCCGAGAGAGAATGACCATAGGTAGAAATATCACCAGTCATCCAACCCGTGAAAGGTAGATTTTTAATAACATTAAAATAAACAAAAAAATTAAAAATTAATTGCTCAAATAAAATTTGAACCAAAGCCTTATTAATTCCAGCACAATACCCCTTTCCAACCCGAGAGAGAATGACACTGGGAAGAAATATCACCATAGTCATCCAACCCATGAAGGATAGATTTTTAATAACATTAAACTATAAAAAACTAAATTAATTGTTGGGATGAACTTTGAACGAAAGTGTTACTAATTGCAGCAGGTGAACGCTTAATATCTTTTCATCAGTGAAAATCACAAAGTCTTAAAGAAACCACGAAAACAAACTCAAAGGCTTCTATAGATCGCTTACTCGACTTTTTCTCAGTCTAGGACATTGAAGCTTCATTACTATGGAAATTTGTTTAAGTCGTTGGGGTTCGACCATAGCTTTGAGCTAGCCTCCTTCTCCCCTATCTGTCGATCTTTATTTCGGTGGATTTGTCCACAATTTCACTATCAAACCCTTAGCGTTAGGGTTTTTACTAAATATATTTTCTTTCAATCATGAGCTTTACCAGGCTTGTTAAGCTGGAGAGGGTATGCAAAGACCAACAAATTATTAGATTTAGTCATAAGTCGTTGTTCCCGGACCCCATCTTGTTCGAGGTATCTAGTGATGTTTTTCTAGCCTCCTTCTCCCCTATCTGTCGATCTTTATTTCGGTGGATTTGTCCACAATTTCACTATCAAACCCTTAGCGTTAGGGTTTTTACTAAATATATTTTCTTTCAATCATGAGCTTTACCAGGCTTGTTAAGCTGGAGAGGGTATGCAAAGACCAACAAATTATTAGATTTAGTCATAAGTCGTTGTTCCCGGACCCCATCTTGTTCGAGGTATCTAGTGATGTTTTTTCCTATGGGAGGAAGAGGGCAGCCGCAACAAGGGGCTAGTAGCAATAATACTCGTCGCAGTAATAGCAATCACAATGTGAAGGTGCATTAGTCCTGGGGATTTCATGGACCGGGCAATTGGTCCATCGGGCAAACATCCTCAAATATGGGGAGTGAGTGCATGGCCTAGATAGGGAAAAAACGGGACATTGGTACTAGTCAATGAGTTTCTTGTCACCCCTTTATGTCTTCATAGTCCTTGTCATGGAGCCACAGTAGCTCACAAGATCACTCACCTTTTATGTCCTCTGGTTATTCCTAATAACACTATGATTCTAGGTTTTCCTTGTTATCATCAATCTTTAGGAGTCTCATAGTTAAAATTTGTATGGCATGGCACCATCATGGCACACCATATGGTACCTCAACTCCTCCATGAGTTCATGTACGGGAATCCTTTTCTTGTGTCCAAAATAGGCACACATTGACATGATTGTTTTGATTGAGTTGTGATTGTACCTTGTACATAGAAGTGTGTGTGTTGTTTTATATCCTTTTGGTTTGATGTGTGATGCAAGAACTTTTCTACTATATAATTTTTGAGAAAAAATACCAAAAAAATCTAGGGAATGAAATATTCTAGAAAAAATATATGGATGTTGGTTAGAAATGACTAATCTGATGCTTTGAACGCCAAATAATACACTAAGTATGGATGTTGGTGAGAAAAGACTAATCTGATGCTCTCAAAGCCAAACAATACACTAAGAACGAATGGAGGAGGCATATTCCTAGTGTTGAACTAATGTTCATGCTCCAACAAGCTCAAAATGAAGGGCCCAATATATGCAAAACGGTAAAAAACATAATGATGACTACAAATAAATATAAGGAGAAATTGGTTGATAACACTTCATATTATTTTCTTATGCCATACACAATACACTAAGATTATATTTAAATTTTAAATTAATATTAAGTATAAAATTTATTAAATTGCATAATAATTGATAAATTCAAAATTTGTCTTCTCAATTAATATATGTGATGAGTCTCCCATAAGGTTTTTCTAACCACTCCTAGGCACATAAAGGCTATATTGAACCTAATTTTGTTCACTTCATAACACTTTCCTAGCTTAATGAGTTCTTAGGAGAGTCCAAGATATTTTTCATACTTTATGTGCCTAACATGACTATTGTGTAATATTTGAATGGATTTTACACAAATTTCAAGGAGAATCATCTAGAGATATTTGTGGGGCCTACTACCTTCTACAAAATAAAACCAACACGACTTCCTAAGGATAATAAATCCTCCTTACTATTGCTACGTGGTGATCTAGGAAACAAGATCTAGGTTTTTATTGATTTTTGGAGGGAAAGCAATCCTCCACTCAAGGAGTTTTCCTCCTATCCACTTGTACAAACAATAGGCTTGAGTAGCATAATAGGATTAGAAGAAAATAATAGGAAAGCATGTGAATAATATGAGAGGTTTAGATTATAAGCATTCTTTGTAACTTTGTCATGTACAAACAACATTTTTGCTAATCGAAGTGATATTTGATTTCAGCTCTTAGTTTAGCTTTCTTCTAAGGTTTTTAAGTTTCCCTGTGTTAAGGCCCAACCTACGTGGTCGATATCCCTCTTGTATCATTTCTGTTCACACATTTGTTTATGTCTACAAAATATTTATGAACATTACTTTCATGAATGTTTATTTAGATAGTTTATGAGCAATTTTTTCTTGCAAATTATCTTAACATTTGTTGATGATAGTTGTAGCACTGTTACATTAGTTATATAGAATTTTTACTTTGAATTTAGTTCATTTCCATTACTATTTTTACTTTTTTGTTCATTATGTATTATTCATTGTTTCTTACACTCTACTCTATTTTGCAACTACAAGAAACACTACAACCTTGCATTTTGTTAGATTAACCCTACCACCAGTTCCTTTTTTAGTGTTAATTAACGTTAAAATAATAATGCAATATTTATGATTAATAGTGTTTACACTAACTAGTGATTTTTTATGTTGTACTAGATTGTTAGGTGAATTTTTGTTACCATTACCAAAAGATTTGCCTCACACATACTGAGATTTATGTCTTGTTATGAAATAAATTGGAATGGAGTATCAAGCTATAGATGCATGTCCCAATGATTATATTATATATTATGGACAACATGCATCGAAAAAAATTCCCAAAATGTAATAGCAATAGATATCGATATGATCAAATAAAAAAAATGAGCTTCAAAAGGTTCTTCATCATATCCCCATAATTCCACGTTTACAACAATTTTTCAGGTGTGAAAGAATAGAAACGTTTATGGATTACCATGCACGAAAGAGAAGTGAATATGGTTTTCTTTCAATTCCTGTAGATGGTTATGTATTTAGGGAAATTTTGTTACATTTTAAAGATTAGCCTTGTAATGTTAGGCTTTCATTGGCAGTTGATGGTGTTAATCCATTTGGTGATATCACATCGATTTACTCAATGTGGCAAATTTTTTTTTTATCAACTGTAACTATTGGGTTGGGTTATATTCTTTCCACGTAGTTAACAGGGGGTTTGAAGGGCACCCCTAACCCCACTTTATGGGGTTTGAGGCAGTGCCCCAGAAAATTTTGGTTTTGGACCCTATGTCAGGTTGGGCGGACCCACCTATGGTTTTGTGCATAATTTTCGCACATGTTTTTTGGACGTGATGGTTTTCGGTCCATGGTATTGCATGCTTCAGCATGTATAAATATGTATTGTAACATTAAAAGGAACATAATGAAAAATCAAGCTGGTAGTCTAGGTTTTGGGATCGAGGGGAAAATCTTTGTGTATATGTGTTTTATGTGTTATGATCTCGCATTGTTTATTTTTTGTGTTTTAGAATTTGCATGCAGGTAATTTCTGTACGGGGTTAAAACCTACATTTGGTATCAGAGAAGTTTTGGCTTCAAGGGGACGCTTTTGTTGCTGAGGGGTTTTGCTCGGGCCTGTGGTAGACCCTGTTCAAAGGGAGATCTGCGAGATCGATTCTGGTGGTGAAAGAAGATGGAAAGCAGTGGAAAGATAGAGATCGAGAAATTTAATGGTCAAAGTTTTGAGTTGTGGAAACTCAAGATGGAGGAT